>CM044116.1:10251941-10412274 GCA_024174645.1 Lemna minuta
AATTGCATGTTATCAGCGGGGCAAACTCGCTCTCTTAGAAGGGGCCTGGGTCGGAAGGCTGATCATGAGGTGGTAGAGCTGAATAAGTAGCCAAGTCCGCCACGTTGAACGTCGAGCTGATTCCCCACGAGGGAGGAATGCCGACGACGTAGGCGTTCTCGCCCACGCGAGACAGGACCCGGAACGGGCCCGCGCTACGAGCATGAAGCTTCGTAGCCGTGCCTGGAGAGTATCTCTCACGTCTCAACCGAACCATCATGATGCAGGACCGACGGGGTGAATCGATCCGGCGCTAATATCCTCTAAGGGGGAGCTATGGATGGAGTGATCTACGTGTTCTAAATGATGCAATGATGTCTAAGTTCTCCACAAGCAGCCAACCTTCGGCGCGTCGTCACGGCGATCTGGGGGTACGCCGAGTAGGATGGAGCGGGGAGTCCTCCCGGATCCGTCGCTGCAGGGGGAGAGAGAGGCCTCGGGTCGTCGGGGAAAGCTCGATCGTCAACCCGGCGGCCGGTTCCACGATCCCAATCCCGTACCCTGACGTCACTCAGCCTAACTAGGTCCGAGGGCGGTGGAGACAAGTGCGGGAAGTACTGAAGGAAATATAGACTTCAAAGTAAGAGAAAGGGGAATGTATGCCTAACCTGCGGGGCGCGAGCCCGGTTGGTCGGGGCGTGGGAGGTCGTCGGGCGCGGCAGCGATGTCGGACGCCGGGGCGAGTCGGCGAGGGAGCGCGGGGGAACGATCGGCGCGCGCGGGGCGATGGCGAGTTGTGGCGAGCCAGACGGGTCGCAGCGAACACGGGAAGGCGGGAGGCGGCGCCCTGGGCCGGGTCGGGGCGGTCTGGGCCGGTCTGGACCGGTCTGGGCCGTTCTGGACCGGTGCAGGCCGTCCGGGCCAGTGCCCGGACCGTTCGAGGGCCGGTTCGGGCGGTGCTGGGACCGGCTCACGGGGCCGGCTGGGCGACCCAGGCGGTCTGGGCCGGTCGGGACCGGGCCGGTCTGGACCGGCTTGGACCGGGTCAGGCGTGGGAGCGGTCTGGGCCGGCCTGGCTGGGTCTGTCTGGGCGGCCTGGCCTGGTAAGGGCGGTTCGGGCCGGTCCGGCTGGCTCGGGCCGGTCCTAGGCGGTCCGGGTGAGTCGGGCGACCTGGCTGAGCGAGGGGGGGGTGGGAACGATTCCCGCTGAGTCGGCTCAGCGGGAATCGGTCACCCGCTCCTGGTGCAGTGGCTGCTGCGGCGGCGGCGGCGGGACGGGCGCGATCGCGGCGGAGCGGCCGCGGCTACGGCGGCTGGGCGGCGCAGCGGCGGGCGGTTCGGCGGCGATGGTGGCCCGGTGCGGCGCGCGGCGGCTGGGCGGCAGCGACGCGGCGGCTTGGCGCAGCGGCAGCGGCGGCGGCGTAGGGCGGCGGTAGCGGCGGCGAGGTCAGCGGCGAGCGGTGGCGGGCTGCTCTGTGGCGGCGGCGGCGGCGGCGGTCCCTGCGGCGGCTGCAAGGCGGCTAGGCGGCGGCGATGGCGCGGCGTGAAAGCGGCCCGGGGCTAGGGCAAGGGGTGGCGCGGAGCGGCGGCGGCGCGGCGTCGGCGGCACGATCGGTGCGGCGGCGGCGGCGCGGCGTCGGCGCGGTTGGACTCCTTCCCTAACCTTCCTTGAGCAACCACTTGAGAGGATGATTCCTTCTTTTCTCAAATGACGGCTAGGGTTTGTGGGGGGGTCCCTTCCCCTCTTATAGAGCCCTTGGCGGGCCAAGAGAGGAAAGGGCCCACTTGAGGCCCACAACCCACACCCATACTCGTAGAAATAGAATAAAAGGTTCACAAAAGGGAAAGGGCCTTAGGCTAGGGTCCCGAAACAAAGGGAAACCCACCTGATAAGTCTGAAATATTATATTCAATATGTCGTTGAGCAGACTTAAACAATAAACTGTATATAACAGAATTTCCCTTTAACAATTGCAAATATCTAAAAATATGTGGCTAGTAAGGGGTCGAATCCAAGGGAGATAGCACCAATTCCTTTTCTTTTCTTCTATTTCCAATCAGAATTCTTTTTATATCTAGTATTCTAAACACCAAGTTAGTTATATGCAGTAGTTTGTAATTTCAAAGTTCAAAGATGATTTAGCAAGCATTCAAGAAACATATAATCAGACTTATCTTTCTTTTCTTGTTTATGCTAAATCATCTTCTCTGTCCTCTTTTTGTTTATTACCAACTATATGAAACATGTGAATATCATGTCTAAACTTCTGCAGAAAACTTCTTACTGATTTTTTTAAATTTATTTTCCACAAAACCTTCAATTCAATCTAAATTTCACTATTTAATATTTTTTTATTAGTCTTTTTAAATGTATCTTTTAATCACTAAACTCGTTTAGGAACTAATCTCACTATTTCATGAATCAATTCAGAACAGAGAATTATTCAATCTGCAGAAAAACCTGTATATTAAATCTCTTTTTGTAGTTTAAAAAAATCCTCAGCTAATAAAAAGGAAAGAATCAAGACCAAGACTAAAAAAGAGAAACGAGTTTCATTTTTATCACTTTTTTTCTACCTTTCTTTTATGAGAAAAAAACTAACTCTCCTGAATTCGATTAACTAACATAAGCGATTCGAGACTCATAAACTCAATTAAGCTCACTTTGATTATTCTAATTACGAACCACAAAAAAACTAAGAATTAAAATCTCGGACAAGCGGTTTACACTAAAGCTGTTCATTTCCGAAGACAAGAGAAGGATCATCGGGGATATACTTGAATTAAAAATTGAGATACGAATTCTTACTCGCATTTTTCAATTTAGAGAAGAAGAAAAAAACAGCAACGAAATTTACTGAAATTAAAAAAACTCAACACAAATAACTTCACTAAATTTTTTTAATTCGGGAACGAGAACAAAGAAGAATATGAGAAGAGAAGAAAAACAAGCAATAACCTAAACAACTAAATTCGAAATGCAGTCTGAAGTATCTATCCTGAATAGTTCAAATCGGAAGAAGAAGAAAGAATAGAAAACAACAACAAAAAAATATAAAAGAATCTGAACAATGTTTTCAGACCGAAACTTAATTTGCAAACCTAATTTGCAGATTTCGATTGGGAGATTCTACTCCACGCGAATGCTCTCAATCTCCTCTGCTTCGATTTGGATCTTCCTCCTCGCTGTGTCCTCCAGGCCGATCGATTTCGGGCGAGGAATCAAGAACGCCCCCTCCGCTTCTCTTCGTTGCCTTTTAAAAAAATCTTTCGAAAGCTTTGCGATTTCCCCCTCTTTTGCAGGTTTGTTAGGCCCTCGGTGTGGTTTGCTCCACACGCGCGTTGGTGCTAGTCGCTGCCATTGGTCAGCGCCCGGTTTGCCTCCATCTGATTGGTGGAGGACGCCAAGCACGTGTCGGTGCTTATACCTTGCAGGTGAAATGCAGGTTGCCTATGTACACATCGTTGTGCACACAACCTCCTTCCTCATCGTGTGATTGGCTCACACGATTCCTGTACATTGCCTGTCCATAGTTCCTCAAAAAAACACATAAGTACAAATAAGCCCATTTAGGGCATTATTGATATAACCGAAAATTAAAGAAGCCTATTAAATGATTATTTCAGAATCAAAAAATAAGATTTTATTTAAAGTAAGTGCTAAAAAAAACTTGTGAATTATTTTGTCCAAAAATTACTAATAAAGTATTTATTTATGAGAGTCCTTATCTATTACTTAAAATTCCTCATAAAAGCACTAATTATTTGTAATTAACTACTCACTTAAAATGCAATGAAAAAGTGATTATTTCAGGCATGACATCATGATAACATGCAAAATCCCTGTTGATTTCAAACTTTTAATGATCAAAATGCAGATAAAAGGATGGTTTAGAGCATATTTTTGCCTGTTATCATAACCCCCTACTTTACCTATTGCTAGTCCCTTAGCAATGATTGAGGATTCAGCCATGAATATATTATTTTGCCTGCACGTTGCATCATTATGACAGGTATTTTAAGTTTCCCCTAGCAGTGCCAAATTGTCATTCCTTTGCAGAAATGAGGAAAAGAAGATATTAATAGAAGCTCATTCAGGGTCATCATTTATCCAACTTTGATCAAGGAGCTTTGCTGCTAAAAGGAAAGAAAGCAGAAAAGAAAATAAAAGAAGAAAAACTTCTCCTTCCACATGAGTTTTCTTGTGTTTTCTTGGTGTTTGCCACTGGGGTTTAAATAGGAACTTCCCATCCCACTCATGTGTAAGAATTTTATGTTAAAAGGATGCGGAACTGAGTTCCTTTTGTGGTATTCACACACTTATTTGGTAAATGACAAGTGTTCCTCACTGCTGTTTGCAACTTATTTGCAGCGGTAGCCGCTTATTGAGAGTTTGATGTTGCGCTGCAGCTTATTCCCCTCTTTTTTTGGTCTTGCACATGAGTGAAAAAGGATTTAAAATAATTTCTCCCCTTATTTTCACCATTTGTTTCACAATAGCTCATGGGTTGGAGAAACGATTTGGTAGGGATAAGCAATTGGGATATTAAGAATAAGACTTTAGCAGCAAAGCACTCCTAATCATGTTGAATTTTCCACTAAACTCTCCTACTGAGCTTTTCTTCTTTAGACTACACTAGCACCGTACGTTACCTGATTTCATTCAGCTTATAAATCTCTAGTGTATTCCAACTTCCACCTCAATCATAGCTAAAGACTAAGTAAACCTGAGTTTTAAGGGTAACTATTCTGTCTCTTCTTCTTGCACTTTCTCTAAACCATTCTAATTATTGGCTCTAACTTTTGGGGGAATGTTCTCACTATTGAAGTCTAACTCCTTTAGTAACAGATTATATCACCTTCTCCTAGATGTAAGCTATTCCTGCATATATCATCATGGTTTAAAACTGAAAATTTTTCTGTTTTTTTTTTGTTTTTCTAAGCAAGTAATATGAAAGAACAAATCTACTCCATTTCTACCTTCTAGATTATACTTGCTAATGGTAAAAAAAATCGCAAACCGTAGTTTGTATGAGTTGGCAGAACCGTCTTCTGCACTCTTTATCTGACTTGCACCTCACTTTCTCTTTTATTCTGTCTTCTGCTCTCTTTTATTCTGAATTTTTTATGACAGAATTGTACCTGCAAAAGATAAAAAATCATTCTGTTATAATTTGCTTATAACTGTAGACTGTAATGCAAATTATAACAGTGAAAAAACAGAGAAACGAAAAACGAGAGAATAGAAAACAGAAAAGAATAATACTACTCTTCACTAGGATCTTGTAGCTTGTGTATTTCAGAAGTGGAAGTTGATGGAAAACCTTGATTTTCAAGTTCTAAAAATGGTTTGAGTCTCTGCCCATTCACCTTAAATTGAGATTTATTTTTTTCATTTTCAATGAGAACTACTCCATTTTCATAACTTTCAATTACTGTCATGGGCCCATCCCATTTGGACTTCAACTTACCTGGAAATAATTTCAACCGTGAGTTATACAACCATACCTTTTGTCCTGGAGAGAATGTCTTACGGTTGAGGTGCTTATCATGAAACTTTTTCATTTTGTCCTTGTAAATCAGAGAATTGTTGTAAGCTTCATTTCTTAATTCTTCTAACTCATGCAATTGCAGCAACCTTGTCTTTCCTGCATTATCTAAAGAAAGATTTAGTTTCTTAATAGCCCAATAACTTCTATGTTGAATTTCCACAGGTAAATGACAAGCCTTACCATAAACTAACTTAAATGGTGACATTCCTAAGGGTGTTTTATAGGCTGTTCTATATGCCCACAATGCATCATAAAGTTTGGAAGACCAATCCTTACCATCTAATCTCACTATTTTCTTTAAAATTTTCTTTACCTCCCTGTTGGTATTCTCTACTTGACCATTGGCCTGCGGATGATAGGGAGTTGTGACTCGATGCTCCACTCCATATTTTTTAAGCATCAGTTGCAACTGATGGTTGTTAAAATGTTTCCCTCCATCACTGATGATAGCTTTTGGGCAACCAAATCTGCAAAAAATATGTTGGTGAATGAATTTTACCACCACTTGATGGTCATTAGTTCTTGTTGGAATTGCTTCTGCCCATCTTGACATGTAATCCACTGCAATTAAAATATATTCAAAACCATTAGAATTGGGGAATGGACCCATAAAGTCAATTCCCCATAAATCAAAGATTTCGACTTCAATTATCGGACGGAGAGGCATTGCATCTTTTTTCTTCAGATCAATGGATGCTTGACACTTAAGACATGCTAAACAATAAGTGTGTGCATCGGAAAAGAGAGTAGGCCAAAAAAATCCAGCTTGAAGTACTTTAAATGCTGTTATTTTTGATGCATAATGTCCCCCACAAAGTGAAGAATGGCATGCATTTAAAATACTGACCTGTTCTACCTCGGGTACGCATCGTCGAAATATATCATCAGCCCCTAATTTGAAAAGTTCAGGTTCATCATAAAAATAATGTTTTACCTCTTTGTAGAATTTTTTTCGAGTTGCATAATCCCAATCCTCTGGTATTAAACCTGCAACCAAATAGTTAATTATATGGGCGTACCAAGGTAATGGTTGGCAATTCACTGTGAGGATGCTTTCATCGGGAAAATTCTCGTTGATGATTTGTGAATCTTCAGCTTGAATTCGCGAGAGGTGATCTGCTGCAACATTTTCTTTTCCAGGCCGATCCTTAATTTCTATGTCAAATTCTTGTAATAAAAGAATCCATCTAATTAGCCGAGATTTGGATTCTTTTTTAGTTAGCAGATATTTCAATGCTGCATGGTCAGAAAAAACAATAATTTTGCTCCCTAGCACGTATTGCCGGAATTTTTCCAATGCAAAAATAATAGCGAGTAATTCTTTTTCTGTTGTTGAGTAATTTACCTGTGCCCCTCCGAGTGTTTTACTTGCATAATAGATTGCTACCGGATTGCCATCGATGCGTTGGCCGAGAATTGCTCCCACTGCGGTGTTAGATGCATCACACATAATTTCAAAGGGAAATTCCCATCTCGGAGCTTGCAAAATAGGTGCTTTTATAAGTGCTTCTTTAATGAGTAAAAAGGAAGATTTAGCTTCTTCTCCTAGAGAAAAATCCACATTATTACAAAGCAAATGGGTTAGAGGTTTAGCTATTTTTGCAAAATCTTTAATGAAGCGACGGTAAAATCCAGCATGTCCTAAAAATCCTCTAAGTTGTTTTTGAGTCTGCGGCAAGGGAAGATTCTTGATTACTTCCACCTTGGCTTGATCCACTTTGATTCCCTCTTTGCTGATAATGTGGCCCAGAACAATCCCCCTTGCACCATAAAACGGGATTTCTCCCAGCTGAGAACTAGGTTGTTCTGCACACAGATTTTCAGAACTTGTTCAAGGTTAGTTAGGCAATTATCAAATGAAACACCGAAAACAGAAAAATCATCCATAAAAATTTCTAAAAAAATTCTCCAATAAAAATCAGAAAAAGAGTGCATTCATACACCTTTGAAAGGTTGCCGGTGCATTACACAAACCAAAGGGCATCCTTTTAAAGGCATAAGTACCTACCGGGCACGTAAATGTTGTTTTTTCCTGATCGTGTTCATGAACAGCAATTTGATTATATCCTGAATATCCGTCCAAAAAGCAGTAAAATTCCTGTCCGGCCAATTTTTCTAAGATTTGATCGGTGAAGGGAAGTGGATAATGATCTTTTTTTGTAGCCAAATTGAGTTTTCGGTAATCTATGCATACCCGATGCCCCGAAATTATTCTCGTTTGCATCTCCCCTCCATTTTCACTCTTAATCACTGTAGTTCCTGATTTTTTTGGTACCACGTGGACTGGACTTACCCAAGGACTGTCGGATATAGCATAAATAAAATCAGCTTTTAACCATTTCAATATCTCTTTTTTTACCACTTCAAAGATATGAGGATTTAACCTCCTTTGAGGTTGTCAAGTGGGTTTTGAATCTTCTTCTAAAAAGATTCGGTGCTCACAGATTTCCTTATTTATTCCTTTTATATCATCTATCTTCCAACCTATTGCTGCTTTGTATTTCGAAATGACTGAAATCAATTTTCCTTCTTCCTCTTTAGAGAGCAATGCTGAGATGATAATTGGTTTAGAGTTCCCCTCCTCTAAGAAAATATATTTTAATGTTTCACTGGTAATGGTTTTAATTCTAACTCAGCTGAATTTTCTGCTATTAATAGTGTCTCAAGATCTACTTCTTCACTGTCATTAATTGCAAAAACTTCTTCAATTAATTCATCATAATCTACATCCTCTTCCAAGAATTGATCCATCCTATTTGCATCCTCATATGTGTATTCAGGTATTCTCCTCAAATTTGGTATTGGGATTTCTAATTTATCATTCCCTACCCTTAATTCAATTTTTTTCCCTTATCAAAAATCAGTTATTGCTCTAGCAGTAGCAAGAAAGGGTCTTCCCAATATGACTGGAGCATTGCATAATGCTCCAATAACCTTCACATCAGTCACTATGAAGTCTACGGGAAATGCTAAATCCCCCACAAGGACAATAATATCCTCTAATCGTCCATACGGTGCGCGAGCGAACCATCAGCTAATTGTAATTCTAATTTAATTGGTTCTAATGCAACAAGATTGAGTTTGTCATATAAAAGTTTTGGGAGTATATTCACACTTGCTCCCGTATCCAGCAATACTCTCTTAAATTCCAAATTTTGTATCGTACACCCAATCACCGGTGCTCCAGGATCTTGTAACTTCTCAGGTAGACTATTTAAAATAATGGAGCTAATATTTTCAGAAAGTTTAATTTTCCTTCTTTCTCGTGAAGGAGTGCAAAGTTCTTTCACAAACTTTCCATAAAGTGGAATATAACGGATCGCATCCGTTAGAGGAATGGTAATAGAAGTGTTTTTTAACACCTCAAGTAAGGAGGAATTGTCTATTTTCTCTTTTTTTGAAACTAGAGCACTTGGGAATGGAATTAACTGTTCTTTCCCTTCCCTATTTAATTCCTCTTTTTCTGGAATTATTTCCCTGTCTTCTATCTTATCTTCTACTCTAGGTTTATTATTCTCTATATCCTTACTTTTAATATCCTCTGAATTTGATAAAATTCTCCCACTTCTCAAGGCTGAAATAGCATTAATGGCTGTTCCATTTCTGCTAAGGTTATAGCTACCATCAGATTTCTGATTATTACTAATTTCAGCACTAGAAGTATGTGCCAAACAATTAAATCTATCAACATGTAATAAATTTCGTGGATTAATACAAGGTTTAGTTGGTAACTGACCTTGTAGGCTTCTTTTAGAGAAATTTTCGTCAATTTTACCTTGATTTTTGTCTCCTCTTTGCACTTCGTTGCTCATTCCACTGTTCTGCGATGATCTCAGCCCTTCAATTTGCAGTAATAAAAGCTTCTTCTCCTCTTCCCAAGTCTTCTCCTTATCCTGCAAACGTTTCACAGTTTCCCACAGATTGTTATTATAAGCATGATTAGTTTAATTCTGTGCTGGTAGCTGCATATTAGCTGCATTTTGGTAAAACTGAGGCTGAATGTGTTGATAAGGAAATTGATTGTGCTGGGAGTGTATATTATGATAGAATGGTTGATTATTCTGCTGGTATGACATACTGAATTGCTGCTGATTTGGGGCCTTAAATTGAGTATTATGAATTCCAAACCCTTGTTGTCCACTGTTGTTTCCAAAATTTGTCATTTTATTTCCTGCATTCCAATTGTTATTGGTTGAGTGTGCTCCAAATGCATTCACTTGTTCTGTCAATATTGCTTTGCCTTTATCTTGCATATGTTCATTTGCTGTGCAATTCATACAAGTGAGATCAGACTTCCCTTTGTTCAGATTTACATCCGGTTTCATGGTGGCAATTGCATCTTTGAGGATATGCTTGAAGTTTTCAGTTAAATCGATCACTGATTGCTTCATCTCCCTCTCCAATTTTTCCATTTTAATGTCTACTTCCATACCTTTTACATCGATAACTCCCCTTTTCAATCCTCCAGTTTTAGTATCAATCATAGAGCTTTGCCTAAACACCCAATCTTCAACTAATTCCTCCATCCGCTTTAACGATTCACTGGCTCTTGTATTCAGAAAATTACCTCCACTGGAAATATCAACTAATTGCCTCTCTTGATAGTCTAAACCTTGGTAAAAGATTTGGGCCAACTCATGATTAGGAATGCCATGATGAGGGCATTTCCTAGTCAATGTCATAAATCGCTCCCAAGCTTCTCCAAATGTTTCATTTCCTTGCGTAAAATCCCTTATCACTTTCCTGAGAGCATGTGTCCTCCCATATGAAAAATATTTCTGTAAGAAACTTGTTTGTACCTCTTGCCATGATGTAAATGTTTTTCCGGTGCCATTCAGCCATTCTCTTGCCCTATCCTTCAATGCAAAGGGAAATAGCATGAGCTTCACTACTTCTTGTGAAATTCCAGGAAAATAATAAGATGAGCAGAATTGGGTGAACTCCGTAGGAATTCATAAGGTTCATCACTGAATCGTCCATTGAAGCTTGGTAGGAAGTTCAACATTGTAGCATCTATCTTGAAGTTTGCATTTTTCATTTAATGGAGCTGAAATCTTCGTGAATGCCTCATAATCGAAGGTGCGAGATAATTCTTTCGAGTGTTGGTTCATGTTGATTATTGACTTCCTCTTCCATTGCTTCAGGAAAAAAATAAACTCTGTCTTCTCTTGACTGAATTCAGAAAATTGTAGCCCTTCCTCTTCCTCCGTCTCTTTCTGTTTTAAAGACCTTCTACCGTGCATATAGTGTTATGCTTCAAATTGATCAGAAACAATTTACATTCAGTTGGTTAGAGGTCAGAAAAAAAATTGCAGATATAATATTCTGATGAAAATAATTCCTGTTTTCTTGAATCAAAAATAAAAAGAAAGAATATTGGCTTTTTACCTCCCGGCAGCGGCGCCAGTGATAAGTCTGAAATATTATATTAAATATGTCGTTGAGTCGAGACTTAAACAATAAACTGTATATAACAGAATTTCCCTTTAACAATTGCAAATATCTAAAAATATGTGGCTAGTAAGGGGTCGAATCCAAGGGAGATAGCACCAATTCCTTTTCTTTTCTTCTATTTCCAATCAGAATTCTTTTTATATCTAGTATTCTAAACACCAAGTTAGTTATATGCAGTAGTTTGTAATTTCAAAGTTCAAAGATGATTTAGCAAGCATTCAAGAAACATATAATCGGACTTATCTTTCTTTTCTTGTTTATGCTAAATCATCTTCTCTGTCCTCTTTTTGTTTATTACCAACTATATGAAACATGTGAATATCATGTCTAAACTTCTGCAGAAAACTTCTTACTGATTTTTTTAAATTTATTTTCCACAAAACCTTCAATTCAATCTAAATTTCACTATTTAATATTTTTTTATTAGTCTTTTTAAATGTATCTTTTAATCACTAAACTCGTTTAGGAACTAATCTCACTATTTCATGAATCAATTCAGAACAGAGAATTATTCAATCTGCAGAAAAACACCGTATATTAAATCTCTTTTGTAGTTTAAAAATCCTCGGCTAATAAAAAGGAAAGAATCAAGACCAAGACTAAAAAGAGAAACAGTTTCATTTTATCACTTTTTCTACCTTTCTTTTATGAGAAAAACTAACTCTCCTGAATTCAGTTAACTAACATAAGCGATTCAGACTCATAAACTCAATTAAGCTCACTGATTATTCTAATTACGAACCACAAAAACTAAGAATTAAAATCTCAGACAAGCAGTTTACACTAAACTGTTCATTTCCGAAGACAAGAGAAGGATCATCAGGGATATACTGAATTAAAATTGAGATACGAATTCTTACTCTGCATTTTTTTCAATTTAGAGAAGAAGAGAAAAAAAAACAGCAACAGAAATTTACGAAATTAAAAAAAACTCAACACAAATAACTTCACTAAATTTTTTAATTCGGAACAGAACAAAGAAGAATATGAGAAGAGAAGAAAAACAAGCAATAACCTAAACAACTAAATTCGAAATGCAGTCTGAAGTATCTATCCTGAATAGTTCAAATCGGAAGAAGAAGAAAGAATAGAAAACAACAACAAAAAAATATAAAAGAATCTGAACAATGTTTTCAGACCGAAACTTAATTTGCAAACCTAATTTGCAGATTTCGATTGGGAGATTCTACTCCACGCGAATGCTCTCAATCTCCTCTGCTTCGATTTGGATCTTCCTCCTCGCTGTGTCCTCCAGGCCGATCGATTTCGGGCGAGGAATCAAGAACGCCCCCTCCGCTTCTCTTCGTTGCCTTTTAAAAAAATCTTTCGAAAGCTTTGCGATTTCCCCCTCTTTTGCAGGTTTGTTAGGCCCTCGGTGTGGTTTGCTCCACACGCGCGTTGGTGCTAGTCGCTGCCATTGGTCAGCGCCCGGTTTGCCTCCATCTGATTGGTGGAGGACGCCAAGCACGTGTCGGTGCTTATACCTTGCAGGTGAAACGCAGGTTGCCTGTGTACACATCGTTGTGCACACAACCTCCTTCCTCATCGTGTGATTGGCTCACACGATTCCTGTACATTGCCTGTCCATAGTTCCTCAAAAAAACACATAAGTACAAATAAGCCCATTTAGGGCATTATTGATATAACCGAAAATTAAAGAAGCCTATTAAATGATTATTTCAGAATCAAAAAATAAGATTTTATTTAAAGTAAGTGCTAAAAAAAACTTGTGAATTATTTTGTCCAAAAATTACTAATAAAGTATTTATTTATGAGAGTCCTTATCTATTACTTAAAATTCCTCATAAAAGCACTAATTATTTGTAATTAACTACTCACTTAAAATGCAATGAAAAAGTGATTATTTCAGGCATGACATCATGATAACATGCAAAATCCCTGTTGATTTCAAACTTTTAATGATCAAAATGCAGATAAAAGGATGGTTTAGAGCATATTTATGCCTGTTATCACCACCCAAAGGCCTAAAGAGAGAGAGAGACATGCAAAGGCCCGCTTAAACACGTGCGGGCTAAATAAAGACATAATAAAAGAGAAAACGGAAAAGATAGCTCCACGCGCGCGAGCTCGAGGCGAGAAGAGGGTCTCACTTGGTGTAGTGAAACTCGGGATCCTTCGTCTTCGCCTGTCGAGGGGGCTGGACGCGCGTAGGTGTCGACTCCACCGGCGCCGTAGTGTCATGCCTTGGTGGCGACGGGGGTCGTACGCCACCAATCCTCCCGGGGTCGGAAGAACTCGACTCCGTCGAGTTAGCGGGTGTGTCGGGCAGCGGCTCGAGCAGGTCTGGTCGTAGGCGTGGCAAGTCGCCCTCCGTGATCCATGTGTCATCCTCTGCCGGGCGTCCCTGCCAACGCACGAAGAACCTCCGCGAAGCACCATCCCCTGTGAAGTCAATTATTTCCTGCGGTACCTCCTCTACCTGCTCATGCCAATCGGGTGGTAGTGCAGGGGGAGTGGGACTGCGGGGGCAAACTCGCTCTCGAGAGAAGGGGGCACAGGGTCGGAAGGCTGATCATGAGGTGGTAGAGCTGAATAAGTGGCCAAGTCCGCCACGTTGAAGGTCGAGCTGATTCCCCACGAGGGAGGAATGCCGACGACGTAGGCGTTCTCGCCCACGCGAGACAGGACCCGGAACGGGCCCGCGCTACGATCATGAAGCTTCGTAGCCGTGCCTGGAGAGTATCTCTCACGTCTCAACCGAACCATCACCTGGTCACCCACCTCGAAACTCCTGTGACGACGATGCAAGTCGGCGGCACCTGTATCTGTTGCATTCTCTGAGTGATCCTATCATGAATGTATGCATGCAACTCACTCACATCTTTGGGCAAATGCAACGCCATCCTGCGAGGCTCTAATGTGGGGTCTACGGCACTAGATCTAGAGGTTTGCGGGGTACTAAGCCATGGGCAACCTCGAACGGGCTCATGCCAGTGGTGCGGTTCGCCGAGGCGTTATACGCAAACTCGGCACGCGGGATAACTAGATCCCAGGTGGTGAGGTTATCCCCCACCAAGGATCGGAGCAAGTTCCCTAAACTCCGATTGACGACCTCCGTCTGGCCGTCGGTCTGAGGGTGGTACGCCGTCGAGAACTTTAGCTTGGTCCCCAACATGCTCCACAGCGTCCGCCAGAAGTGGCTCGTGAAACGGACATCGCGATCTGAGACGATGGACTTGGGCAGCCCATGTAAGCGAACTATCTCTCGGAAATACAACTGGGCCACTCGCGTGGCATCAGCTGTCTTCGAACATGGCACAAAATGGGCCATCTTCGAAAAGCGGTCCACTACCACCATGATGGAATCATGGTGACGAACCGTGCGAGGTAGTCCGAGCACGAAGTCCATGCTCACGTCGTCCCATGGTCGCGTCGGGACGGGAAGCGGTGTGTAGAGGCCAGCATTCTTCTTGACTCTTGGCGAAGGCGCACACCTGCACTGAGCGACGATGTTCCCGACATCGCGCTTCAAACTCGGCCAATAGAACTGCTATTCTACTGCCGTAATCGTCTTGTCTCGGCCGAAATGGCCGGCAAGACCTCCGGAATGGCACTCCCAAGTGAGATGATCCGGAGCGATGTGCGAGAACGCACAACCTATTCTGAAGAATACGTAACCCTGCTGTCCGGAGGTAGTCACGGTGCTCCTGGCGGGGCCAAGCTCGAGGGCATGGATAATGGGGCCGAAATCGGGGCACGTCGAATATGAGTCGCTACGGACTCGGGACCGGTAACCTGCACTCTCACCAAAGTGAGGAGATGCGCCCGGCGACTCAACGCATGCTGCGACCACATTATCCTTGCCCTTCTTGTGGCGGATGACGAACGTGTAGTCCTGCGATACTCCACCCAACGTGCGTGTGCATGCGCTGAGCTTACGCTGCGAGTGGAGGTACTTTAGGGCCTCATGGTCCAGAAGAGCACGAACTCCTTGGACAGGGAGATAGTGGCGCCGGTGTCGCAAAGCCCGAATGACGGCATAGAACTCCTTATCGTACGTAGAGTACCGGAGCCTGACGTCATTCAGCTTCTCGCTGAAGAACTCCACGGGGTGGCCATCCTGGCTCAGGACACCCCCGATGCCAACGCCGGAAGCGTCCCAGGCGACCTCAAACACCTTTCTGAAGTTGGGTAACCGTAGGACCGGTGCCTGGGTCATCAAGGCCTTCAATCGACTGAAGGCCAGCTCGGCTGCCTCAGTCCACTGGAATGTATCCAGCCTGAGGCAGTCCGTGATCGGTGCCGTCACAGAACTAAAGTTCTGGACGAATCGGCGATAGAACGTCGCCAGTCCAATGAAGCTCCGAATGTCGTGGATGGTGGAAGGTCGCGGCCACGACGTAATGGCTCGCACCTTCTCCGGATCGGCGGACACGCCAAGAGCTGACACAATGAATCCTAGAAAGGAAACCTCGGTCGTGAAGAAGTAGCACTTCTTGGGGTGAGCGTAAAGCTTCTCCCGTCGAAGTGCATCGCAGACCTCGCGGAGATGGTGGAGGTGGTCCTCTCGACTGCGGCTGTAGATAAGTATGTCGTCGAAGTAGACGACGACAAATTTGCCAATGAATGGGCGCAAGACCTCATTCATCAGCCGCTGGAACGTACTAGGCGCGTTCGAGAGGCCGAACGGCATCACTCGCCACTCATATAGACCATCCTTTATCTTAAAGGCGGTCTTCCACTCATCTCCAGGGCGAATCCGCACCTGATGGTATCCGCTTCTCAAATCAATCTTTGAGAAGACTACGGATCCTGCCATCATGTCGAATAAGTCCTGCAGGCGCGGAATCGGAAAACGGTACTTGACCGTAATCCTGTTGATAGCGCGGCTATCACAACACATGCGCCAGGTACCATCCTTCTTTGGCGCAAGAAGGGCAGGTACCGCGCAGGGGCTAAGGCTCTCCTGAATGAGACCCTTCGCCAACAGCTCCTGAACCTGTCGCCACAGCTCCTCGTAGCGTGCGGGCTCCATCCGGTAGTGGGGCAGGTTCGGGAGGGAAGCTCCCGGCACGAGATCAATCGCGTGCTGGATATGGCGCATCGGCGGCAATTCGCCGGGCAGGTCCTCCGGGAATACGTCTCCGAACTCCGCTAGGATCGGCTCAGCCTCGGGGGAAGGCGTAGGTGGATCAGCTCTGGTTGGGAGGTCGAGAGCTAAGGCAAAGCAGACCGAGGTGTCTGCGAGCTCGTCCCGGATACTCCGCTGAAACTCCGGACCTCGAACCACCATAAGTCCAACTCGAGGGGGCGGTAGGCGCCGAGCAAGTGGCCGGGCAGTGTAGGGGACCCACACAACTCTACGGCCACGGTGCATGAAGGTGCAAGTATTTGCCCTTCCTGCCAGCTGGACGTCGTGGTCGTATAACCACGGTCGCCCAAGTATGATGCTCCCAATTTTCATCGGGATAACATCACAAAGCACTATATCGTCATAAGTGCTGATCCGCAATGGCACCCTACTCTAGAGTCTCACAGGAAGAGACGTGGTATCGATCCAAGACACGTCGTAGGGTGTCGGGTGCGGGTGAGTCGATAGCCCAAGCCGTGGAATCATCGTGTCTGACACGGCGTTGACGCAACTGCCGCTATCGACTATCAACTTGCACACTTGCCCATTGATCTTCACATAAGTGTAGAAGATCGAAGTGCGAAGTGCGCAATCGGCCTACTTGGATCAGGGTCGGTGCTGAAGTACCCGGGTCGATCAATCGTCGGGGGAGGAGGCGCCGGGTGTCGACGCGGGTGTGGCGCGGGTCCTCGCGGACGGGGGGTCGGGCCCCGGTGATCGTGGTCCGGGAGGGCTGGGGCACCGGAGTGCCACTGCTGGGGCTCGGCACGGCGATACTGACTACCGGGGATCCATGAGGTGCCGAGGGGGAATGGGAGGAAGTAGCGCGGGCGATCCTGATGTAGCCAAGGACGTCCGAATCCAGGCAATCCTCCTCTAGCCCATCGTCAGCGACGTAGACGTCGTCTCCTACGACGTCATCATCTACGTGGTAGTCCGGGGCGTCGTCTTCTAACCCGATGAGCAGGTTCGAAGACGGGCACTGGCTGGCCCGATGTCCCTTACCCTGGCACTTGAAACAAGTGATGGGCGGAGGGGCAACGGCGGTCGAACGGAGGGATGAATCCGTCGTCGCGGCTCGTGGAGCTGGGGCTGACCCCACTGAAGTGGGCGGGACAGTCCGGCTATTCCCGCCACTAGGTCGAGGCTGGGATGGGGTGGTAGCCGTCGTGGAGCGGGTGAATAGGGCCCGGGTGGTCCCGAGGGGTCGTCGTCACCGGGGGCGTCGTCTCCGGGCCTCTCCATATGCTCCACGATGCGGTAGGCCTCGTCAACTTCAGAAGGACAGCTCTTAAGCACCTCATTCGAAGACGGGTGGTCAGCCCGTGTGTGAAGAGGCCAATGACGATCCGTGGGTCCTCCACAAATCGACACCTCATCCGACACTCCTCAAAAAGTCGCGTATGTAATCCCCGCACAGGGTGACTTGCCCCCGTCGAAGGTCAAGCCACGATAGGAAGAGTGTCGCCTCGTCATCGCCGCGGAGCATACTTGTTCGCAGCTTCCGAACCATCTCGGCCCGGTAGTGATCGGGAGCCCTCGCCTCTCGGCGGTTAGATACTCGTTCTCCCGGAAGATCTTGGCCTGTCCGCCAAGTCTCATCTCTGCGTACTCGACGCGAGAGGTCGGTGTCCATACTGGTACCGGGCGGAAATAGGAGTTCATGCTTTGGACTCCCAATCAATGAAGTCTTTGGGTTCTCGAGAACCATCAAAGACAGGGGGACCTCAACCCTCACGCTCTTACGCATACGAATGCGATGGTCCTCTCGACGACGATCGGTGTCATCTCGTCGGTCGTGGGAAATCTCGATCGTCGTGCTGATGTCAGTGGCGGGCTGGGGTAATGCCGGTGGTCATACTCCCGATCGTAGGGGGTCGGCGTAGTCCGGGCGCGGTGGTGCGCGCTGGGGAATATCACGATCATGGCGGGAATACTCCTGGTCGGGGATCGTAGTCTCCGCGGCGACGCGAGGTCTCCTCGAGCGCCCGCTGGTGTACTCGCCATCGTGATAATAATCACGAGGGCGGGGTGGGCTCAACTCGGCGGTCGGGATACCCATGATCCTGAGCTCGTATGCGGAGACCTACGGTGCGCGATCACCTCGATAATCACAGCGATCATCGTAGGGGCGGGCACCTCTCGAGGCCTGACTCAGTCCCGGCGGTAGTCCCTCGAGTGACCACCCTGAGTCGGTCGATCCTCATCACTCGCTCGTCCGGGATGCGGGGTCTGCACGTAGGGGCCCCTCCGTGGGCTGGGTCGTCGATCCAACTCATCGAGCACTCGAACATCGCCCGTGGGGCGCTCGAGGCCCAAGCGGGTGTCGCTGCGAGGCCATGCGGCTCGAAGTGGATGGGATCGGGACTCCCATCTGCTCTAATCACGGCACTCACCGTGCGGTGAAGATCTGCCGTGGGTAGGTAGGGGATCGCCTACGGAAGGCGATCGAGGTCGGTCACGTCCTCCGCGTCGAGGCTGGCTGGTAGAAGGCCGATCGTCGGTAGTCATAGCTGGGGCCTTCCCGGAGCGCTGTCGTCGTGATCGAGCGAAGAGGGAGTGAGCACGTGTGGATCGTCCATCGGACGAGTGAGGGCTAGGTAGGTCCGGCCTCGGAGAGGACGGACCGCCTAACCCTGTGCAAACTGGGGGCGGAGGAGGAAGGCGAACACCTTCCATCCCGCCGTCGGGCATCGGAATGCCCGCGGGACCCCGAGGATCCCGTGGTGGGGATGAAGATCCCTCTCGAACCGCGGCTCTGGCGGAGCGCGTCTCGACAACCATGGCTAGTACCCGGCTATAGGAAAGAGGGGCTATCCCTAGTGTGATGTATGATGAGTGCTGGATAATCTAACCAACTATATGAATGAATGATACTAAGTGCGGAATATGAAATGGAACAGAGGCGGCGAGCGCGGTCGAGCGACCACAGCCTGTGCTTTGATACCAAGATGATGCAAGACAGACGGGGTGAATCGATCCGGCGCTAATATCCTCTAAGGGGGAGCTATGGATGGAGTGATCTACGTGTTCTAAATGATGCAATGATGTCTAAGTTCTCCACAAGCAGCCAACCTTCCGGCGCGTCGTCACAGCGATCCTGGGGTACGCCGAGTAGGATGGAGCAGGAGTCCTCCCAGATCCGTCGCTGCAGGGGGAGAGAGAGGCCTCGGGTCGTCGGGGAAAGCTCGATCGTCAACCCGGCGGCCGGTTCCACGATCCCAATCCCGTACCCTGACGTCACTCAGCCTAACTAGGTCCGAGGGCGGTGGAGACAAGTGCGGGAAGTACTGAAGGAAATATAGACTTCAAAGTAAGAGAAAGGGGAATGTATGCCTAACCTGCGGGGCGCGAGCCCGGTTGGTCGGGGCGTGGGAGGTCGTCGGGCGCGGCAGCGATGTCGGACGCCGGGGCGAGTCGGCGAGGGAGCGCGGGGGAACGATCGGCGTGGGCGGGGCGATGGCGAGTCGTGGCGAGCCGGACGGGTCGCAGCGAACACAGGAAGGCGGGAGGCGGCGCCCTGGGCCGGGTCGGGGCGGTCTGGGCCGGTTCCGGGCGGTCAGGGCCGGTCTGGACCGGTGTCAGGCCGTTCCAGGGCCGGTCCGGACCGTCAGGCCGGTTCAGCGGTCAAGACCGAGCTCTGGGCCGGCTGGGCGACCCAGCGGTGCAGGCCGAGTCGGGGACCGGGCCGGTCAAGACCGGACTTGGACCGAGGTCGGGCGTGGGAGCGGGGTGCAGGCCGGCACGGCTGGAGTGCATGCACGGCGGCCCGGCACGGTAAGGGCGGTTCGGGCCGGTCCGGCTGGCTCGGGCCGGTCCTGGGCGGTCCGGGTGAGTCAGGCGACCCGGCTGAGCGAGGGGGGGGTGGGAACGATTCCCGCTGAGTCGGCTCAGCGGGAATCGGTCACCCGATCCCTGGTCTGTGGCTTCGCGGCGGCGGCGGCGACGGCGGCGATCGCGGCGGAGGCGGCGCGCGGCTACGGCGGGCTGGGCGGCTGGGCAGCGGCGGGCGCTGCGGCAGCGGGCGGGCTCGGCAGCGATGTTGGCCGTGCGGCGGCGGCGGCTGGCGGCAGCGGCAGCAGCGGCGCGGCAGCGCAGCGGCGGCAGCGGCGGCTGTGGGCTGCGGT
The DNA here is from genome assembly GCA_024174645.1 of Lemna minuta. Lineage (NCBI taxonomy): Eukaryota > Viridiplantae > Streptophyta > Magnoliopsida > Alismatales > Araceae > Lemna > Lemna minuta. The sequence continues at coordinate 10,272,146 of CM044116.1, forward strand.
GAGCGGCGGCGAGATGCAGGGCGGCGGCGGCGGCGGCGGCGGTCCCTCTGCGAGCGGCTGCAAGGCTGCTAGGCGGCGGCAGTGGCAGCGGCGTGAAAGCGGCCCGGGGAGCTAGGAGCAAGGGGTGGCGGCGGAGCGGCGGCACGATCGGGTGCGGCGGCGGCGGCGCGGCGGCGGCGGTTGGACTCCTTCCCTAACCTTCCTTGAGCAACCACTTGAGAGGATGATTCCTTCTTTTTCTCAAATGACGGCTAGGGGTTTGTGGGGGGTCCCTTCCCCTGTTATAGAGCCCTTGGCGGGCCAAGAGAGGAAAGGGCCCACTTGAGGCCCACAACCCACACCCATACTCATAGAAATAGAATAAAAGGTTCACAAAAGGGAAATGGCCTTAGGCTAGGGTCCCGAAACAAAGGGAAACCCACCCAAAGGCCTAAAGAGAGAGAGAGAGACATGCAAAGGCCCGCTTAAACACGTGCAGGCTAAATAAAGACATAATAAAAGAGAAAACGGAAAAGATAGCTCCACGCGCGCAATCTCGAGGCGAGAAGAGGGTCTCACTTGGTGTAGTGAAACTCGGGATCCTTCGTCTTCGCCTGTCGAGGGGGCTGGACGCGCATAGGTGTCGGCTCCACCGGCGCCGTAGTGTCATGCCTTGGTGGCGACGGGGGTCGTACGCCACCACATCACCTGGTCACCCACCTCGAAACTCCTGTGACGACGATGCAAGTCGGCAGCCTGCTTGTACGCTGCATTCTGCTGAGTGATCCTATCATGAATGTATGCATGCAACTCACTCACATGCTGGGCAAATGCAACGCCATCCTCTGAGGCTCTAATGTGGGGGTCTACTGGCACTAGATCTAGAGGTTTGCGGGGTACTAAGCCATGGGCAACCTCGAACGGGCTCATGCCAGTGGTGCGGTTCGCCGAGGCGTTATACGCAAACTCGGCACGCGGGATAACTAGATCCCAGGTGGTGAGGTTATCCCCCACCAAGGATCGGAGCAAGTTTCCTAAACTCCGATTGACGACCTCCGTCGGCCGTGCATGCGAGGGTGAGTACGCCGTCGAGAACTTTAGCTTGGTCCCCAACATGCTCCACAGCGTCCGCCAGAAGTGGCTCGTGAAGCGAACATCGCTATCCGAGACGATGGACTTGGGCAGCCCATGTAAGCAAACTATCTCCCGGAAATACAACTGGGCCACTCGCGTGGCATCAGCTGTCTTCGAACATGGAAGAAAATGGGCCATCTTCGAAAAGCGGTCCACTACCACCATGATGGAATCATGGTGACGAACCGTGCGAGGTAGTCCGAGCACAAAGTCCATGCTCACGTCGTCCCATGGTCGCGTCGGGACGGGAAGCGGTGGGTAGAGGCCAGCATTCTTCTTGACCTGCTTGGCGAAGGCGCACACCCTGCGCTGAGCGACGATGTTCCCGACATCGCGCTTCAAACTCGGCCAATAGAACTGCTGTTCTACTGCCGTAATCGTCTTGTCTCGGCTGAAGTGGCCGGCAAGACCTCCGGAATGGCACTCCCAAGTGAGATGATCCTGGAGCGATGTGCGAGGAACGCACAACCTATTCCTGAAGAATAGGTAACCCTCTGTCCGGAGGTAGTCACGGTGCTCATGACTGGGGCCAAGCTCGAGGGCATGGACAATGGGGCCGAAATCGGGGCACGTCGAATATGAGTCCTTTACGGACTCGAACCCGGTAACCTGCACTCTCACCAAAGTGAGGAGATGCGCCCGGCGACTCAACGCGTCTGCGACCACATTATCCTTGCCCTTCTTGTGGCGGATGACGAACGTGTAGTCCTGCAGATACTCCACCCAACGTGCGTGTCTGTCGCTGAGCTTCTGCTGCGAGTGGAGGTACTTTAGGGCCTCATGGTCCGAGAAGAGCACGAACTCCTTGGACAGGAGATAGTGGCGCCAGTGTCGCAAAGCACTGAATAGACGGCATAGAACTCCTTATCGTACGTAGAGTACCGGAGCTGACGTCATTCAGCTTCTCGTTGAAGAACTCCACGGGGTGGCCATCACGGCTCGGGACACCCCCGATGCCAACGCCGGAAGCGTCGCGGGCGACCTCAAACACCTTCCCGAAGTCGGAGTAGCAGTAGGACCGATGCCAGGTCATCAAGGCCTTCAATCGGCGAAGGCCGGCTCGGCTGCCTCGAGTCCCATGGAATGTATCCAGCTGAGGAAGTCCGTGATCGGTGCCGTCACGAGAACTAAAGTTACGGGACGAATCGGCGATAGAACGTCGCCGAGTCCAATGAAGCTCCGAATGTCGTGGATGGTGGAAGGTCGCGGCCATGACGTAATGGCTCGCACCTTCTCCGGGATCGCGGGACACGCCGAGGCGACACGATGAATCCTAGGAAGGAAACCTCGGTCGTGAAGAAGTAGCACTTCTTGGGGTGAGCGTAGAGCTTCTCCCAGTCAAAGTGCATCGCAGACCTCGCGGAGATGGTGGAGGTGGTCCTCTCGACTGCAGGCTGTAGATAAGTATGTCAGTCGAAGTAGACGACGACAAATTTGCCAATGAATGGGCGCAAGACCTCATTCATCGGCCGCTGGAACGTACTAGGCGCGTTCGAGAGGCCGAACGGCATCACTCGCCACTCATATAGACCATCCTTTATCTTAAAGGCGGTCTTCCACTCATCTCCGGGGCGAATCCGACTTTTTGATGGTATCCGCTTCTCAAATCAATCTTTGAGAAGACTACGGATCCTGCCATCATGTCGAATAAGTCCTGCGAGGCGCGGAATCGGAAACGGTACTTGGCCAGTAATCCCAGTGATAGCACGGCTATCACAACACATGCGCCGAGTACCATCCTTCTTTGGCGCAAGAAGAGCGGAGTACCGCGCAGGGGGCTAAGGCTCTCTGAATGAGACCCTTCGCCAACAGCTCTGAACCTGTCGCCACGGCTCCTCGTAGCGTGCGGGCTCCATCCGGTAGTGGGGGCGAGGTTCGGGAGGGAAGCTCCGGCACGAGATCGATCGCGTCTTGGGATATGGCGCATCGGCGGCAACTCGCCGAGCAGAGTCCTCCGGGGAATACGTCTCCGAACTCCGCTAGGATCGGCTCAGCCTCGGGGAATGCGTAGGTGGGTCAGCTCCGGTTGGGGACGTCGAGCTAAGGCAAAGCGAGCCCGGGGTGTCTGCGAGCTCGTCCGGATACTCCGCTGAAACTCCGGACCTCGAACCACCATAAGTCCAGCTCGAGGAGGCGGTAGGCGCCGAGCAAGTGGTCGGGCGGTGTAGGGGACCCACACAACTCTACGACCACGGTGCATGAAGGTGCAAGTGTTTGCCCTTCTGCCCAGGTGGGCGTCGTGGTCGTATAACCACGGTCGCCCAAGTATGATGCTCCCGATTTTCATCGGGATAACATCACAAAGCACTATATCGTCATAAGTGCTGATCCGCAATGGCACCCTACTGCGGAGTCTCACGGGGAAGAGACGTGGTATCGATCCAAGACACGTCGTAGGGTGTCGGGTGCGGGTGAGTCGATAGCCCGAGCCGTGGAATCATCGTGTCGATACGGCGTTGGCGCAGCTGCCGCTATCGACTATCAACTTGCACACTTGCCCATTGATCTTCACATAAGTGTAGAAGATCGAAGTGCGAAAGTGCGCAATCGGCTACGGATCGGGGGTCGGTGACGAGTACGGCCTGATCAATCGTCGGGGAGGGCGCCGGGTGTCGACGTGGGTGTGGCGCGGGTCCTCGCGGATGGGGGGTCGGGCTCTGGTGATCGTGTCCGGGGGGCTGGGGGCCCTGGAGTGCCACTGCTGGGGCTCGGCACGGCAATGCTCGGCTACCCTGGGGATCCATGAGGTGCCGAGGGGAGTGGGAGGAAGTAGCTGCATGTGATCTTGATGTAGCCAGGGACGTCCGAATCCAGGCAATCCTCCTCTAGTCCGGCGGCAGCAATGTAGACGTCCTCACCTGAAAGCGTCATCGCCTCTCGTAGGATCAGAGAGGGACCGGGTCAGCGGGCCGTCGCGGCTGGGCGTTGGCACGGCGACACGCGCTCTGGAGCCTCTGGTGAGCCGTCGGGAGGCGAGAGGAAACCCGCAGGGAGTGATCTCTATGGCGCCAATGACGTCGGGATCCCAGCACTCCTCCTCTAGCCCATCGTCGGCGGCGTAGACGTCGTCTCCTACGATGTCATCACCTACCAGTAGTGCAGGGGCGTCGTCTTCTAACCCGATGAGCAGGTTCGAAGACGGGCAGCTGGGCTGGCCCGATGTCCCTTACCTGGCACTTGAAACAAGTGATGGGCGGAGGGAGCAACGGCGGTCGAACGGAGGGACGAATCCGTCATCACGGCTCGGGGAGCTGGGGCTGACCCCACTGAGTGGCGGGGACAGTCAGGCTGTTCCCGCCACTAGGTCGAGGCTGGGATGGGGTGTTCGCCAGTCGTGGAGGCGGGTGAGCGGGGGCCGGGTGGTCCGAGGGGTCGTCGTCACCCAGGGCGTCGTCTCCCGAGGCCTCTCCATATGCTCCACGATGCGCTAGGCCTCGTCAACTTCGGAAGGACAGCTCTTAAGCACCTCATTCGAAGACGGGTGGTCAGCCGTGCGTGAAGAGACCAATGACGATCCACGGGTCCTCCACAAATCGACACCTCATCCGAGCACTCCTCAAAAGTACGTATGTAATCCCGCACGAGTGACTTGCCTGTCGAAGGTCAAGCCACGATAGGAAGAGTGTCGCCTCGTACTGCCGCGGAACATACTTGTTCCGCAGCTTCTGAACCATCTCGGCCCAGGTAGTGATCGGGAGCCCTCGCCTCTCGGCGGTTAGATACTCGTTCTCCCAGAAGATCTTGGCCTGTCCGCCAAGTCTCATCTCTGCGTACTCGACGCAGAGGTCGGTGTCCATAGGGTACCAGCGGAAATAGGAGTTCATGTTGGACTCCCAATCAATGAAGTCTTTGGGTTCTCGAGAACCATCAAAGACAGGGACCTCAACCCTCACGCTCTTCTGCATACGAATGCGATGGTCCTCACGACGTCGATCGGGGTCATACCGTCGGTCGTGGAAGTCTCGATCGTCGTGCTGATGACGTGGCGGGCTGGGGTAATGCCGGTGGTCATACTCCCGATCGTAGGGGTCGGCGTAGTCCGGGCGCGGTGGCGCGCGCTGGGGAATATCACGATCATGGCGGGAATACTCCGGTCGGGGGTCGTAGTCTCCGCGGCGACGCAGGTCTCCTCGAGCGCCGGTGGTGTACTCGCCATCGTGATAATAATCACGGGGGCGGGGTGGATCGACTCGGCGGTCGGGATACCCATGATCCTGAGCTCCGTATGCGGAGACTACTGGTGCGTGATCACCTCGATAATCGCAGCGCTCATCGTAGGGGCGGGCACCTCTCAGGCCTGACTCGTCCGGGCGGTAGTCCCTCGAGTGACCATCCCGAGTCGGTCGATCATCATATCGCCTGTCTAGATGCGGGGTCTGCACGTAGGGGCCCCTCCGTGGGCTGGGTCGTCGATCCAACTCATCGAGCACTCGAACATAGCCCGTGGGGCGCTCAGGCCCAAGCGGGTGTCGCTGCGGGGCCATGCGGCCCGAAGTGGATGGGATCGGGACTCCCATCTGCTCTAGTATGGCACTCACCGTGCGGTGAAGATCTGCCGTGGGTAGGTAGGGATCGCCTACGGAAGGCGATCGAGGTTGGTCACGTCCTCCGCGTCGGGGCTGGCTGGTAGAAGGCCGATCGTCGGTAGTCATAGCTGGGGCCTTCCCGGGGCGCTGTCGTCGTGATCGAGCGAAGGGGGAGTGAGCACGTGTAGATCGTCCATTGGACGAGTGAGGGCTAGGTAGGTCCGGCCTCGGAGAGGACGGACCGCCTAATCCTATGCGAACTGGAGGCGGAGGAGGAAGGCGAACACCTTCCATCCCGCCGTCGGGCATCGGAATGCCCGCGGGACCCCGAGGATCCCGTGGTGGGGATAAAGATCCCTCTCGAACCGCGGCTCTGGCGGAGCGCGTCTCGACAACCATGGCTAGTACCCGGCTATAGGAAAGAGGGGCTATCCCTAGTGTGATGTATGATGAGTGCTGGATAATCTAACTAACTAGATGAATGAATGATACTAAGTGCGGAATATGAAATAGAACAGAGGCGGCGAGCGCAGTCGAGCGACCACAGCCTGTGCTCTGATACCAAGATGATGCAGGACCGACGGGGTGAATCGGTCCGGCGCTAATATCCTCTACGGGGAAACTAGGAGTGGAAGTACTACGTGTGTGGATGATGCAATGATATCCTGAGTATCCTCAAGCAGCCCACCTTCCGGCGCGTCGTCACAGTGCTCCTGGGGTACGCCGAGTAGGATGGAACAGGAGTCCTCCCAGATCCGTCGATGCAAGAGAGAGAGAGCAGCCTCGGGTCGTCGGGAAGCTCGATCGTCAACCCGGCGGCCGGATCCACGAGCCCAATCCCGTACCCACTCGTCACTCAGCCTAACTATGTCCGAGGGCGGTGGAGACAAATGCGGGAAGTACTGAAGGAAATATAGACTTCAAAGTAAAGGTATGGGGATGAATGCCTAACCTGCGGGGCGCGAGCCCGGTCGGTCGGGGCGAGGGAGGTCGTCGGGCGCGGCAGCGATGTCGGGCCACGGGGCGAGTCGGCGAGGGAACGCGGAGTAGCGATCGGCGTGGAGGCGAGTGATGATGAGTCGGGGTGAGCCTCGGACGAGCGCAACGAACACGGGAGGCGGGAGGCGGCGTCCGGGCTGAGTCGAGGGCGAGCGAGGCGGTCCCAGGCCGACTCGGGCAGCTGCGGCCTGTCTGGACCCGTTTGGGCCGGCTTTGGGCCGGTCAAGGTCGTCTGGACTGTCGAGGGGCGTCCGGGCAGACCGGGACCGGCTGCGGCCGACGGCGCAGGCCGGTCGGGCGGTCGGCCGGCTCGGGCCGATCGGGCTGGCTCGGACCCAGTCCGGGTGCAGGCGGCTCGGTCCGCCCAGCTGGCTCGGTGTCGGGGCCCGGGGCGGTTTGACCTAGTCACTGGCCGAACCGGGTCGAGCGCGGCCGGCTTTAGGGCCGCCTGAGAGGGGTGGGCGGGACCGGGCGTGGCGGGTGGTCCGGCGGCTCAGCGAGGTGAGGGAGGCGGGCGATTCCCTAGTCGGCTCGGGCGAGGGAATCGTCCCGCTCTTGTAGGGTTGGCGATCTGACGGCGCGCGCACGGCGAGGAAGGCGGCTCGAGTGGCGTCCACGGATCGGGGAGGCGCGCGGGGCGTGCGCACGGCGGTGAGGGAAGGCGGGCGACAGGGCTGGAGGCGCGGCTGCCGGCGCGGCGCGGCGCTGGCAGCAGCGGCGGCGCTAGCGGCGGCGTCCGTGCACGGGGATTAGCGGCCTTGCGCGGCGGCGATAGCGGCGGCTTTGGCGGCGATAGCGGCGGCGGCTGAGAGTTCGGCGCGGCGGCGGCGGCATGAGAGCGCGCGGCGGCGGCAGAGCTTAGAGGCGGCAGCAATGGCGGCTTAGAGCGGCGCGATGGCGGCGGCATTCAGCGAGCCCGGAGATAGGGCAAGGGGTGGCGCGGCGGCGCAGCGGCGGCGGAGGCGGCGGAGGCGCGCGGCGGCGGGCAGCGGCGGCGGCACGCTCGGTGCGGCGGCGGCGGCGGCGGCGGCGGCGGCACGCTCGGTGCGGCGGCGGCGGCGCGGCGGCACGCTGCGGTGCGCGGCGCGCGGCGGCGGCACGCTCGGTGCGGCGGCGGCGGCGGCGTCGGCGGTTGGACTCCTTCCCTAGCTTTCCATGAGCAGCCACTCGAGAAGAGGATCTTCCTTCTTTTTTTCTCAAATGACGGCTAGGGTTTGTGGGGGGGTCCCTTCCCCTCTTATAGAGCCCTTGGCGGGCCAAGAGAGGAAAGGGCCCACTTGAGGCCCACAACCCACACCCATACTCATAGAAATAGAATAAGATGTTCACAAAATGGAAAGGGCCTTAGGCTAGGGTCCCGAAACAAAGGGAAGCCCACCCAACGGCCTAAAGAGAGAGAGAAAGACATGCAAAGGCCCGCTTAAACACGTGCGGGCTAAATAAAGACATAATAAAAGAGAAAACGGGAAAGATAGCTCTACGCGCGCGAGCTCGTGGCGAGAAGAGGGTCTCACTTGGTGTAGTGAAACTCGGGATCCTTCGTCTTCGCCTGTCGAGGGGGCTGGACGCGCGTAGGTGTCGGCTCCACCGGCGCCGTAGTGTCATGCCTTGGTGGCGACGGGGGTCGTACGCCACCACTAGGGCCCCGAAACGAAGGGAACCCACCCCCAAGGCCTAAAAGAGAGAGAGGAAGATATGCAAAGGCCCGATTAAACACGTTCGGGCTACAAAAGTGCGAAATAAAAGGAAAGGGTAGAACGATAAATCCCCGCGCGCGCGAGCCTGATGAAGTCTGTGGTGGCGAGATGAAGTCCTCACTTAGTGTAGTGAAAGTCGGCATCCTTCGTCTTCGCCTGTCGAGGGGGCTGGACGCGCGTGGGTGTTGGCTCCTCCGGCGCTGTAGTGTCATGCCTTGGTGGCGACGGGGGTCGTACGCCACCATAGACCCATTTCCTAAGATTATCCTACATCACGAAATTTGATTAAAAACCAAAATTAAAACAAAATTAAACTTAATCTACGATTCAAAATATAAATCTAATGGTAAATGATGAAAGATTAAGATGAAAACATGCAATCTAACCCAAATTCGCGCTCGAAATGATCCAATTAATCGCCGGATGCATGGCTATTCATTCCACAATTTCGAAGACAAAAATTGGCATTCAAGATATGATTTGTCCTTACTCCCTCGATCAATTTTTGATTTCATGCACTCCTCGGACACGAAAACGTGTCAAGAAGGCAAGGAAATCAAATGACTCTCGAATTGTGGTGTCTAGATAGTTTGATTTCACTCAAAAATCCAAGGGTGAGTTTCCGTTGCGAAGAACATTCAGTTTATAGAGGATTTTGGGCGTAACCGTCGGATCAACGGCTGAGATGATGCACATGTTGACGAATCGGTGCAATTAAGTCGTTAGCATCTGTATGGTGATTGAGTGTCCACAGTGAGCCATGTCATGCGCTTTGAAGAGACGCGTTGTTTGATTCGTCCGTTGGATTTTAATATGACGATCGTGATCAGTTGGAGGTCCGCCGATCGCGATTAATCTCGACGGCAATAACTCGGTTGATGGATGGCTGTGATTAAGCTCCATTTAATCGAATATTCATCTCTTAAGATGATGCCACATACCCCTTGAGTAAGTGACATCCGATGCATGTGATTAAATCACGGGATCGGACGTCTTAAACATCGCCACGTCACCTGAAATAAAAACAAAAGCACATAGTCCCACACGGAATAAATTAAATGATTCTATCAGGTTTATAATATGCACGGATTTAAGCGGTTAGCTTAAATCCAATTACTGATGCTTATAATATATATATAAAATCCTTGCATATGTGTCACGCACACACATGCGTGTCACGCACACATGTCACGCACGCACACACCTGTGTCCACGTGTCACGCATCCGCGCGTCGCCACTTGGCTTCGCTCTGCCACGTCAGCGTGCGGTAATATAAAACCCTTCTTTAATTATTTTTCATTAATTTAAAACTGAAAATACATTTAAATAAATTCAGCAAAAATTCTTGAAAATTCCTAAAAATTGTAAAAATCATAACTTTTAAAATACAATTCCAAATTTATTCAAATTTGTTTTGTTGGATCAGAAATTGAATAATTTATAATTATAAAAAGTCAAAATACTAAAATAGTAAGAGAATTATTTTTAATTAAATAAATACATTCATGTATTTTCTAAAATAACTTTATATAAATACATGAATGTTTATAAGCATCATTTCTCTTATCATTTAATCAAGAAAAGATACTTATGATCTCAAATATAATTAGCATTAAAAATCATAATGTTTAATTACACATAATTATCCATAAAATGATGTATTTTAGATCATAAAATGAAATTATGTAAAATAATTGAAATATACTTAAAATATGATAACATGCATATAAATGGAACAATTAATATTTTTATTTGCATTAATAATCATGTAAATTCATGTATAAATAGCATGTTATCAATGTTTCGATTAAAATTTTTTAAGGCTTATTAACTTGAGAACCCAACAAAGTTCCTTTGAAGGTTCAGGTGAGCTCCAAGCTTCAGGTGTGCTCCTCTTACAGAGTTCCATTGAAGCTTCTAGAGACTCTCTCTCTCTCTCCAAAATATGTCCATACTTTTCTAGAACATCTAGAAAGAACCACAAGCTTTAAGAGATATCCATAAGCTTTAAGAGATATCCATAAGCTTCCAGAGTAATCTAGAAGACTCTATAATCTTTCAAAAGAAGCATACAAGATTTTAGAAGCAGCTAGAAGATTCTAGAAAATTTCAAAAAATTCTAGATTGTTCCAAAACTTTATAAAATAGAGAGTTGACCAAGTCAACCCTCACAATGAGTATGGTTGATCTTGCAGCTATCAGTGCTGAGACATCAAAGATAGATAGTGGGTGCTCTTTAGAGAAAGCATTCACTCAATTAATTTGTATACATCCTTTAATGGTAGTATACCTATTTGTGAGTCAAGTCAATTCATTTCATGATTGTGTACTTGATCCTTTTACTTAAGGCACCAAAGACATCTTGCATATGGATGACCGTGTTTAGATTATGACTTAAGAATCATATGGATGACCAATTGATTTACAAAATATCATATATTGTATACAACGTGAAGGATTTAAAGATGATTGTGTGGTCAAGATAGGATTGTCTACCATTGATATTTGAGGAGATTGACTCAAGGAATGAGATGTAATGAAGTCCTTGGCCAAGTTAATAGAAATATGGGAGAAGAAGTTCTCCATTATTTCCTTCACACATCAGTACTAACTTGAATGACCAATTAGAGTTTAACGATTGATCATACCTTACATCATTCATAAGTCATACACAGAAAAAGGATTATACATGCATGATGACCAGTGACAGGAAGGTTCTAGACAAGAGTACTTATACACTCTATATCTCCTAGGATTATGACTGAAGGAGTGATGTACAGAATGAGCGAGGTAAGGATTACATCTGCTCATGAGAGTGTGAGAATCTTTTCATTCCCATAGCATCAAACCTTAGATATGCTCACCTCGATTACGATTGAGTATTGACTCAAGCATTAGCCGATGAGCACTACCCTAATATGCTCTAAGGAAGTCAACCTAGTTATGGAATTTAGATCACCATGTCCACAGTATGAGGAAAAGTAATCACACTATTTTATCTTACTATTTTAAATATTTTGACTTTTTATAATGATAGATAATTCAATTTCTGATCCAAAAAAACAAATTTCAATTAATTTGGAGTTGTCTTTTGAAAGTTATAAAATTTCCAATTTTTAGGAATTTTCTGGAATTTTTCTAAATTTAATTAACTCTATTTTCAATTTTAAAATAATTAAAAATCGAATTAAAAAAATTTATACCACGCGCTGATGTGGCAAGACGACATCACGTGGCGATGCGTGGACATGTGTCCGTGTGACACATGTACACACGTGCGCGACGTGTGTGTGTGACGTGTGTGTGCGTGACATGTGTGTGTGATGTTAAATAGTGTTTAGAGCATCAATTAACGGATTTAAGCTAACCCATCAATCCCATATATCTTATATAGTCAATTAAATGAAATAATTTATTCCGTATGGGACTATGTTTCTTTATTTATGTTTCAGCTGACGTGAGACATCCGATCACATGATTGAATCACGTGCGTCGGATGCCACTTACTCACAAGGAGTACGTGGCCACATCCTATTAGACATCGATTCAATTAAAAGGGTATTTGATCTCAGACGTTCATCCTCGAGTTATAACGGTTCCGATTTAACGCGCCCGATGGACACATCATTGATTGTGATCGTCCAATTGAGATCGAACGGATGAAATCAGATCGATGCCTTCTCTTCACGCGCGACGTGGAGGAATCTCGACGCTTCATCTGCGATCGGACGGATGCAACTTAATCACGTTGATTCGTCAAATGACTTTTAATCTCAGCCGTTGATCACATCAAATCGACGCATCTGATGGTTACGCCTAATTTCACTTATAAATTGAAACGTTCTTCGTGACAGAAAACCATTCTTGGGTTTTTGAGAAAATCAAACTGTCTATACACCACAATCTCAGAATCTTTTGATTTCCAAATCTTCTTGACTCATTTTTGCATCTGAGGAGTGCAAGAAATCAGAATTTGATCGAAGGAATTGGAAGAAATCACATCTTGAACGCCAACTCTTCATTTTAATTTGAGTTTTTCAATCATTTTCGCGATCGATTTCTATTTCAATTTCAAATTTTGATTTCTCCGCAAAATTTTAACAAAATTTTTGTTAAAAAGTTATTGACTTCTCTATTGCTTACCTCTAGTTGACCATTTTCCTTGGGGTGGTATGGTGTGGTGACGCAATGGTATACTCCGTACTTCTTCAACAATGCATGAAAGTGTGCATTATTGAAGTGTGAGCCTCTGTTGCTGATGATGGCTAATAACAAGCAAAATTATGCATCTAAGCTAGCCATTCTTGTCTTTATTTTTGCCTTTAAATATAATAACTAGTCATTATTCTTGCATGTTATCATGATGTTTTGCCCAAAATAAAGAATTCTAATTCTACATGCAATTGAAAAGATAATTAGAAACAATTAGGTCCATTAATATATTGTTAAAGGCTTAATTAGAAGAGATTGTCTTCAATGATAAGCAGTAATAAATCAAACCTCAGTTCATAAATGAAAGACTAAACTTTTCAATATGGTTGTCAGTTTTAGTAGTTTTCTTTTATATTAGTTCATTTCACTAATGCCCTTAATGGGCTAGTTGTTACTGATGGGCGTGGAAGTGTCTTCGACATGATATGCAGGTGATAAGCACCATCCAATAAGGAATGTGAGCATAACAATGCATACATAGAGATGCATACAATACCACATCTCAACTTACCTGAAGCGTGCGTGACTCAAACACACAAGCAGTCCTCAACCAATCAAGGAGACTATAAGAAGAGGGCAAGCAATAGGAGCATGGAGCACTGTGGCTTGTGCAAAGCGACACGCATGAAGAGCTTTCTGATCTCTCAAACACTTGCATCATGATAACATGCAATCTTAACACGCAAAAACATGATTATTAATGCAAATTAAGGCATATAACATTCCATTTGTATGCATTTTATCATACTTTGAGTGCATTTCTATCATTTCATGTAATTTTAAGTTATAATCTCAAAATGCACTAAATTAGGGATAATTATGCATAATTAAGAATACATTTTAGAATAGATTATTCCCATCTAAATTTGAGATTATAATTATGTTTTTAATGAGAAACAAATAAGAGAAAATGATTATATACACTCATTTATTTTTCTAAAGTTTTGTTTTTCAAGAAGAAATGAGTGTATTTTTTAAATAATAATTTATTCTCTTGTTATTTAAACATTTTGACTTTTTATAATGACAGATAATTGAATTTCTGATCCAATAAAAAATTGCATTAATTTGGAGTTGTATTTTGAAATTTATGAATTTTCTAATTTTTAGGGATTTTTTTCGGAATTTTTCTGATTTTTTTATGAATTTCTAAGGATTTTTCAAAATTGAAAATTAATTTTTCTAATTTAAGATTGATTTTTTTATTTATTAATAGCGCGCAGGTGACGTGGCATAATCTGGATCGTCCGATCTCATCGCCATCACCAATCGAGGCGGGGAGGCGACATGGAAGCCTGTGGAGCGTCCGATCTCACGAAGAATCTAAGCCGTAGATCTTCACTTAAAGAGGGGGGTTAAGTGGCGCGATATTACTCGTCGATGAATCATTTTAAAAACAACATAATCTCATCCGTCCTTTTACCGAGTTATAACGGCTGAGATTAAAGGAATTAGAAACGCATCTGAGCATCCGATCTTGATCAAATATCGGACGTTACATGCGTTGTTATAACGCACGCGACGTAGCAAAATCTCAGCGGTCAATCGGCAATCCAACGGCTGCAACTTAACAGTAACGATTCGCATTAATGCGATCAATCAGAGCTGTTGATCGCTGATGAAATGCCCCATCCGACGCTTACGCCAAAATTCACTATAAATTGAGATGTTCTTCGACATTTTAATTTATTCTTGGATGATTTTGCTCAATTTATTTATCTATACACATCTATCCTTGAATCTCTCACTTTTAATCACTTCTAGACTCATTTCCGCATCCACAGAGTGATTGAAAGTGAGATTTTGTTGATCGATTAAGGAGAATTTGAATCTTGAACCCCGATGATCGTTTTCGAAATCGCAGAATGAAAAACCTTGAATCTGGTGATTAATTGGATCATTTCCATCGCTATCTCATGTTAGATTACGGTTTTCCCACTAATCTTTCGTCATGTATCATCAATTGTTAATTTAGGATCGTAATTTAGTTTAATTTAGTCTTTTATTTTGGATTTCTCTTAAACTCGCGTTCGGAAATTTCTGTCTAATTTACTCATCAATTTCTCCACGAATCTTGATCCAAATCGAGTGATTGTTGATTCTGTGGATTCGTCTTTGAGTTCTCTTTCTTAATCTATCATTTTCCCTAATTTCTCACCTCAATTCATCGTCCGACTTGATCAAATTCCAAAAGATCTCTCAAAAATCCCTTATTTCACTATGGATTCGACCCTTATTTACCATTATACCCCTCAATTCGAGATATTTTCATTAAATTGGTAAATTTGGCTTTATTTTTTACACGAATCAGTGTGTAATTAACGACCGCATCGATTCATTCTGTCACATCGCAAAATCAGAAAGCATAAAGAGATAATGGGGTTTGTTTGTTCTCCTCACCTTGCTTTTTCACCCCCAATGAACCATTGGGGTGGAGGACACAAGCGAGGTTAAGATCCATTTTAGAGATTACTGATGACGTTGAGTAGCTCCTCGAGTTGATGACTTCCATTCAAAGCTGCAAATAGTTTTGTTTGAATTGGTTTAGGTTTAGAAATTTTTTTTGTTTCTTTTCTTTTATTTTATTTTCTCTCAAATAGAATTATTTCTTCAGTGGATTTGTTGATTGAAGTCGATTCTTACAGCATTTATAATTTTTTTTAGAATCTTTTGAAGTTCAATTCAAATAAATTTTAGGTTTTAGATTGTTAGTTCTTTAATTATGTCAGTATTTTCTTTTCTCTCAAATCGAATCATATCTTCACTAGATTTGTTGATTGAAGTCGATTCTTGCAACATTTATAATTTTTTTTAAAATCTTTTGGAGTTCGATTCAAATCAATTTTAGGTTTTAGATTGGCAGTTCTTTAATTTAGTCAGTGTTATCATTTTCTTTTAGGCAGAAAAATGAAACGAAAATTAAAGAAATAAACTCTCTATTCTATTAATCCCATTCGTATCTGAATTCACTTTGAAAGCTCAAGTGACTTCTCTGTTTTAGTCAAACTAGATCGGATGTCAATTGAGAAGATTTAAAATAAGTATGATTCTCTATTAATTAGCTATAGCACGAGGGAAATATATTGTTAACTCAGAAAAAAAAAGACAATTGCAGAAATTTAGAAAGGTTAATAAGGATAAAATAGAATATAGTTAGATTAAAAATAAAATTGAATTCTAGGTCTGAATGAAAAGAAACTCTTTAAGTAAAGAAATTATTAATTTTTCTTCCAAATCTTTATTGAGAAATTAAACTTCCTCTACAAAATCTCTTTTTCTTAAGTCTAAAAATCTGAAATTACAGTAAAAGAAAATAAGGTGAAATTGAAAATATTCACTATGAAGTCATACTGAGTTATTTTTCGACATAAATTGAGATGTTTTTCAACATTGTAATGCATTCTTGGATGATTTCGATCAATTGAATTATCTAGATACCACCGTCCTTAAATCTCTTGCTTTCAATTGCTTCTAGACTCATTCCACGCTCACAGAGTGGTTGAAAGTGAGATTTTGTTGATCGATTAGGGAGAATTCACCTCTTGAACACCGATGATCGTTTTCAAAATTGTGGAATGAAAAGCCTTGAATCCGGAAATAAATTGGATCATTTCGATCACTATCTCAAGTTAGATTATGTGTTTTCCTCCTAATCTTTTGTCATGTATAATTAATTTGTAATTTAGGATCGTTAATTTAGTTAATTTAGTCTCTTAATTTTGGATCTCTCTTAATTCGCATTCGGAAATTTCTCCCTAATTCACTCATCGATTTCTCCGCGAATCTTGATCCAAATCGAGTGATTTCTGATTTCGTGGATTCATCTTTGAGTTCTCTTTGTAAATCTATCAGTTTACCTAATTTCTCACCACAATTCATGTTTCAAATTGATCGAATTTCAAAAGATCTCTCAAAAATCCCTTATTTCTCCGTGGATTCGACCCTTATTTACCAATATACCATTCAATTCGTATTAATTTAATAAAATTTGTGAGTTTGGCTTTATTTTTTACACGAATCGGTGTGCAATTAATGAACGCATTGATTTGTTCTTTCAGATATTATTTTGACTCTTGACCGTGTGTTTTTAACGACCATACGGTCTCGATTTGTCAGATGCATTTTGTCGAATGATCTGGTCGTATCGGAGATGGAATAGAGGTGGTTCTTCCAAAAATTAGTACTTGAGATCATGGAAGAACTTATCTTGTTTATGCCAATTCCAATGCTTCAAGATCGATTCAATCATGATGAAGTTGACGATGTGCGCAAACTACTCGGGAAATGTGTGACGTATGTCGCATGTCCCTTGAATGTGAAGACGCGATAAGTGATCGCACTTCTTGTCTTTGATCTCTAAGTAGAATTCTTGAGGAAGAAGCACCCATCATATGATTCATGGCTTCGCCTCCTTGGAGAGCAAATATTTGAGTGACGCATGATAAGTGTAGATGATGATCTTGCTCCTTAAGATGTACGACCATAACTTCTCTCATGTGTAGACCACTACCAAAAGCTCCTTCTCCGTCATCGTGTAGTTCATTTGAGCTTTGGCAAGGGTCTTGCTCATATAACATATGGTCGTCAGCTTCTTCTCTATCCGCTACCCCAAGACCACTCCCACTGCATAGTCCAGAGCGTCGCACATGATCTCAAATGGTAAGTCTCAATATGGACTTTGGAGAATCGGTGACTCGATCAGTGCTTGCTTCAGCACCTCGAATGCACACTCCCCTTCTTTGTCGATTATGAAGTCTTTGTCCTTGCAAAGAAGAGTGGTTAGGGGCTTGGAGACTTTTGGAAAGTCATGTATGAATCTGCAGTAGAAGCCAACATGCTTGAGAAAGCTCCGTAATTCTCATAATGTGGTTTGGAGAGGAATGTTTTGGATGACCTCTATCTTGGCCTTATCCACCTCTAGTCATTTGCTTAAGACGAGATGCCCGAGCACTACTCCCTCTCACACCATAAAGTAGGATTCACCCAACTCAATACCAGTCCTTCCTGATGCAGACCTCAAGGATCTTAGTCAAGTGAGCCAGACAATTGCCGAAGTCATTTCCAAAGATGGAGAAATCGTCCATGAAGACTTCGAGACTGTCATCAAGAAAGTCAGAGAAGACTGTCGTCATACATCGCTTGAATGTCATGAGGGCATTACATAGTCCAAATGGCATCCGCCTAAAAGTGAACGTGTCAAATGGACATGTAAACGTCATCTTTTCTTGATCGTCCAAATGAATTGGAATCTGGTTGTAGGCCAAGTATCTATCCAAGTAGTAGAAGTAAATTTGTCATGCTAAACAATCCAAGATCTGGTCGATGAACAATAAAGGAAATGACCCTTCTTCGTTGCAGAGTTCAGCTTCCGATAGTTGATGCAAACTCGTCATTTTGTTAGAAGGCGTGTTTGGATTTCTTGCCTTTCTCATTCATAGTGACCATTACTCCGGCTTTCTTGGGAACAACATGCACCGGACTAACCCACTAGCTATCAAATATAGGGTAGATGATTTCCACATTTAGCCATTTGAGAGTTTCTTTTTTTTACCTCCTCCCATACCTTCGGGTTTAGTTTGTTTTGAGCCTCCTTGACGGGTCTGGACTCATCCTCTAAGAAGATGTGATGAGTGCATAATGAGGGGTTCAATCCCCTTAAATCCACCAAGGTCCAACTGATTACTTTTTCATTATGTTGCAAGACTTCAAGTAGTTGTTCCTCCTACTCTTGATTGAGCTGGGATGAAATGATCACTTGTTTTGCGTGCTCTGTATCAAGAAATGCGTACTGGAGTGTAGATGGTACAGTCTTGAGCTCCAATGTAGGCTCATCCATTGGTATCTCCTCGAAGTTAGCTTTCTCATTGATCGTCATCACCTCTTCTATACAAGCATTGATATCATGGTCGTCAGAAAGGTCGATGGCGCCCAATTCTTTGGAATGTCGTGAAGGGTATTTCATTAATTTGTTGATGTCGATCTTCACTGTATTCTCTCCCACCCAAAGAATTACTTCTCCTTTCCCCTATTTTGTGATGGCTTTTGCGGTAGTTAGGAATGGTTGTCCTAAGATGATAGGGGCTTTACTACGCTCCTTGGTCATTCTCATGTCTACGACTAAGAAATCTATCGAGAAATAGCAATCTTCTATTCTAACAATCACATCTTCTATTATTCTATAGGGTTTCCTTACCGATCCATCTACTAAGCATAACTCTACAAAGAAAGGTTGTTGATAAGTCCGAAAATAGATGATGTAATACGTCGTAGTATTTGTGTTCAGACTTAAACAATAAACTATGTATAACAGAATTCCCCTTAACAATTGCGAATATCAAAAATACGTCGCTTGTAAGGGGTCAAACCCAAGGGAGGTTACACCGGTATCTTTCTTTCTATTTAAAGTTCAAAACAGAATTTACCTTTTTTTATTTATTTTCACAAATGCAAAGCAAGACTACAATTATATGAAAATACTTCATATTATCTTCATTTTAATTTTCAATTAAGATCAAACAAATTATGTGGAAATGAAAATGAATTGCAAATCAATTATCTGCAATGAGTTTCAATGATACAAAAAAGAAAACAAACAAGATGCAGATATGTCGGTTCTAATATGCTGAATTCACTTTCATTGTGTAATTTTCTAATTTTTTTAAATTTTTTTTATCAAACTACTGCTATTATTTTTTTTATTACTAAAACATATTAAGAGAATTTAATTTTCTATTCTCTCCTTTTCAGAGATATTCTCTGTCTATGTCTAATTCTTTATCTTTATTTTTCTATTTTTTTCTCGAAATTGTATTTACTTGATTTAGGAATTAGTTTTATCCAACAAATCAGATTAACATAGAGAAGAATGTCTCTATTTATTTATATGTATGTATGTCCTCACTGAGATTTGACTGCAGATTTGTCAAACAGAAAGAAAAGAAGGGAAAAGAAATGAGGAGAGGAAAAAAAAAGAAAAGAATAAGGTGAAGAAAAAGATAGGAAAGATTAGAGAATACTGAAATAGAAATACTGAAGAATATTGTGGAAGGAGTTCAGAAGAGAGATGTGTATTGATTTTCTCACAAAGATTACAATGCAAGAAGAATTCCGAGAGACAAAGAATCACTTTCACATTTAAGCTGAAACAACTCACGGTCCAAACTAATTTCAGATCTAAAAAAATTATATTTCTGACTAAAAAAACTAGCGAACAATCCAAGTAAAAAAAATTATGAAAGAGGAATTAACCTATTCAGAAGAGAAAGGAGGAAGAATAACAGAAATAGACCGAATTAAACTACAACATGTAATAACTCCACCTAATTATTCACTTCAAAACAAAACAAAAAATGGAAAAGAAAAAAAATGAAGAACGTCCTAAACAACTAAATCCGAAATGCAATCTGAAGTATCTTGGTTCCTGAAGATTTCAAATCAGAAGAAGAAAGAAGAACATAAAAAGAAAACAATAAAAGAATTCGAACAAAATTTTCAAATCGAAACCCAATTCAGCAAACCTAATTTGCAGACTTTAATCAGAAAACTCAGTGCGTCTTGAATGCTCCTGATCAAAGCTACTTCGGATTGGACCTTCTTTCTTGTTGTGTCCTCCAAGCCGAACAAATTCGGGCGAGAAATTAAGAACGCCCGATCCGTCTCCACTTCCTCCCTCTTAAAGAAAAATCGCACCCTCTTCTGAAATCGTGAGCTTTCCCCCCTCTTTTGCGAATCTGTTAGATCCTTGGTGCGGCTCACTCCACACACGTGTCGGTGCTGTTCGCTGTGGTTGGTCGACGTCTGGACGGCCTCCATTTGATTGGTGGAGGAGATCTCGTGCATCTTGGTGCTCATACTCAGCAGGTGGAATGCGGTTGACTGTGTACACATCGTTGTGCACACAACCTTCTTCCTCATCGTGTGATTGGCTCACACGATTTTCGTACCTTGCATGTCCATAATTCCTCGAAAAAAACACATAAGTACAAATCGGCCCATTTAGGGCATTATTAATATAACCAAAAATTAAAGAAGCCTTTGAAAGTGATTATTTCAGAAATAGAAAATAATATTTATTTAAAGTAAATGCTATTAGTAATTGTGGATTATCTTGTCCAAAAATTACTAATAGAGTATTTATTTATGAGGGTCATATCCATTACTTAAAATTCAACATAACAGCACTAATTATTTGTAATTAACTACTCATTTTAAAATGCAATGAAAAGTGATTATTCTAGGCATCATATCATGATAACATGCAAAATCATTGTTTATTTAAAACATTCAATGATCAAAATGCAAATAAAATGTATGATTTAGAGTAACTTTTGCTTGTTATCAGTTGTGATTCCCCTACATAATGACAGTCGAATACTGCTTTAGGGAGGATGTTAATACTAGCTCCGGTATCTAACCGGGATCTACTAAATGTCATTCCTTTGATTTCACTCGAGATCATGGGTGCTCCCGGATCTCCCTTTTTAATAGGTAGGGAATTCATCACAATTGAACTAACTTTTTTGCTAAGTTGGATCCTTTTGGGGTTTCTATGGGGTGTGCGTATGCCTTTATGAAATTTTGCATAAGCTGGAATTTGCTTAGTGGCATCTATCAAGAGGATGGTAATGGTCACCTTTTGAAAAGCTTCTAGTAGGTGATCGTCTTATTCATTTAGCTTAGCTTTAGGGTGATTAAGTACTTCAGGATAAGGCACAAGAGGCTTGTATGTATGAGGGTTAGGTTTAGCCTTAGTCTGTTCTTCCTTGTCCTCATAATCGTTGTCTTCTTCGGATACTTGTTTAGCTCGAATTCGTCGTGGGTTTAAGCCCGAAAAATTTACTATTTATACTCGACAAAACTAAGTCTGGATGGAGATAATAAAGGCGTATAGCTTTCTAGGTCAATCCACAGGTATTCTAGGGCATCAAAATATCAATAATAGGAGTAGAGATGAGGGTAACGATGAAGGAGTGGTGGTCAACTCTTCAAATTGACCGAGGGAGGAAGTAGTTTTAATGGATGATTTAAGTAAACCTACAAATGCAAAGATCCTAAATTCAGAGTACAAAAAAAGTATTGGAATGAATAACTACGGGAATCTAAACCATGTAGAAAAAAAAAGAAGTATGAGGGAGAAGAAGAAAGAGATTATGAGATGAAAAGTTGGGCAATTGGGAGAGAAAGGTAGTAAGAGGGAGAGGGAATTGGAGAGAATAAAGAGCTAGAGAAGGGATTTTTTAGGGGAAATAAATAAAGAGAAAGAGTGATAAAGGAGATGAAGAGAAAAGGGCAGAAGCAAGAGAGAGACTGTTGACTATTGACTGGAGAGAGAGAACACTGAGGATAGAATCGCGGAGCAAGAAATTGAAGTAGGGAAAAGAGATTGATTGTTGGCCGAGGAGGGTAGAGAATAGAGAGAGGGACTGAGGGAGGTAGAGAGAATAAAGAGAGAGGCGAGATGAGAGCCGCTGAAGAATGTAGAGAAGAGAGAGAAGAAAAGAGAAAAGAAGCGAAAAAGAAAAGGGGAAGTAAAAGAGAGAACGGGAGAGAGAGAGAGAGAGTAGAGAGAGAATGAGCTGTCGATCGAAAGAGAGAGATTTGACGATCGGAAATTCAGAGATTTGACGATCGAAAGAGAGAGATAATGTGATGTAGGATATTTTAAAGTAATGCTATGTATATAGATGAGAATATGACTGTGAATATGAGAAGGAGAAATGAGTGAAATAAGGAGAATATTTATTGATATATAAATATAAAATAATCCTACAATCTTAGGGAGGACCTATGAATGATATCACTGAGGGAATAATATGTAAATCAGTGAAGATATATTTTAGGATAAATTAAGATTATGAGAATAATAGGGTTGATGAAGATGATGTTAGGAGAAGAAAAGATATTGAGAAGAAGAAGATGTGTACTATTTAATAAATAAGGGTGGTTTTATGATAATTTTAGAATGTCGAGATATGGAGAGGATATTTAGGGAAGATGAGTATATAAGAATAATGATGAGGATGATGGATGTGAGGAGAAAGAAGGATGAATTACAGAAAGTTAGGAATTTTATAGATAGGAAGAACAATCCTAAGATAATTCTAGAATGAAGAGGAGATTTTAGAAGAGATAATACATATGATTAAGACATATATTAGAGAATATAAAATATAGAATATATGATAGAAATTATAGAATAGGGAAAACGTTGATAATACGGTAATACGATGTAATGAATAGGAAGATAAGACATATAATATTTGATTATTATAATGTTAAGATAAGAGAAATATTGAAGTGGACCCTCGGATAATAGTCAAGCGACAGTAAATAGAGAGACCTCAGAAAGTCAACGTTAGACTTGAGATTTGAGAGACGAACTAATTTCACGATAAAAGAGAGAACGAATACCTTGCTCAAACATGAAGTGGACACTTCCAAATTAACCACTCGATTGACGAAAGGAGACCGCAAGGTCATCAATTTCATACGGTCTTGTGTCAAAACAAAGTCCAAACTTACCAATTTGATGAAAATATCTCAAACTGAGGGGTATAATGGTAAATAAGGGTCGAATCCACAATGAATTAAGGAAATTTATGATGATCTCTTTGAATTTGATCAAATCAGACAATGAATTGATGTTAGAAATTGGGGAAAATGTAGATTATGAAAGAGAACTTCAAGGCGATTTCACGGAATCAAAAATTATCGAATTTGACTTTGATTTTGCGGAGAAATTGAAGATCGAAGTGGGAGATAATTTCTGAAACTAAGAATCGCAAAAATAACAAAAATAAAATGAAATTAAGATGAAATTCCTAATCTAAACGAAAATTAAACATGAATAGACGAAATATTAGTAAAAGCCAACTCTACGAGCCCTCGATTGCAATTGGACTAACCCAATTAATCGTCGGGATCAAAGCTTTTCATCAAAAATCTAGAAATCACGATCGTCGAGTTCAAGCTTCGATTACTCCTTTGTCTTTCGACCAAATCTCGATCTTAAGCACTCCGAGGATGCAGAATTGAGTCTAGAAGAGGTTAGGATCAAGAGATTCAAGAGTATTGGTGTCTAAACAGATCAATTTGATTGATTGCTCTCAAATGGTTTACGAATTAGAAGAACATCTCTATTTATACTGTATTTAGGAGTAACCGTCCGATTCGATTAAATTCACGGTTCTGATGAAACGGTTCATCGTGACCGTTATGATTAAATCACTGCCGTCTGATCATCCATGGAGTGCTCAGATGAAGCCATGTGTCTTGCGTTTAAAACGCCTTGAAAACGCATTTGTTGGATCTTCATCGGACGCTTCGGATGCGTTTCGATCGCGTTAAATTCTGAGCGTTATAACTCTCCATTTAAGACACGTGCTTGATTAGTGATCCGGTGGACCTCGCGTCCACTAGATCGACGCTTTGCGATCACATCCGATGCACCACGTAGCTCAACGTCACCTGAAATTAAAAAGAAACGTGGAACATAGCCCCACACGGTAAAAATAAAAGGAAGACTTTGGGTTTAAAAGATGTGACGCTTTAAGAGGGTTAGCGTATATCCGACTACAGATGCTTATATGTACTATAACCCTATATTACGAGTAAATATAAATATGCACACGTGTCACATCCGAGCCATGTAGGCGCTCGGGTGGGTCCATGTGGCTCTGCCACGTGGCCTTGCGTGCCACGTCGCATCCACGTGGGTCCCGCACGAAAAATAAACCCCTTTATGCCTTTTTTAATTGTTTTTAATACATTGAAAATTGAAAATAAATTCAGAAAAATCCAGAAAAATCCCTAAAAATTATAAAATTCATAACTTTTAAAATATAATTCCAAATTAATCCAAATTTCTTTCATTTGATCCGAAATTTAATTATCTATCATTCTAAAAATTCAAAATTAATAAATAATGAGATTTTTAATTTCCATTTCAAAAATACATTTATTTCTTAAAAGATTTTAACTTAAGGAAATTTAAATAAATGTTTATAAGAGAATTTCTCACATTATTTTAACTTTAAAAACACCTATAATCTCAAGTAAAGATGGGTTTATAAAATTATTTATCTTTAATTCATCATATTTAACCCTAATTTGATGTATTTTGAGATTATAATGACTTTTTTAGGGAATGATAGATAAATACTCATAAATAAGATAACATGCATAGAAATAAAATCATTTATGCCTTAATTTGCATCAATAATCATGTTTTATCATGTCTAATTAGTATGTCATCAGAACCCCCAACTTAAATGATTGCTAGTCTCTTAGCAATTTACTATATAACCTCCCTAGAAGGTCCTTTCATCCCTTGATCCTACTACTAAAAAGGTGAAGTGTATAAATGTATGATCATGTTTTCCTAATAGTGTAGGCCATAATGATCTAGATTACATCTCTAGGTTGACTTCTTTAGTGCATGTTAGGGTAGTGCTCATCGGCTAATGCTCGAGTCAAATTCTCAATTGTAATCAAGGTGAGCATATCTAAAATATGATGCTATGGTGATGAAAAGATACTCACTCTCTCATGAGCGGATGTAATTCCTTACTCTCTCCATAAATACATCACTCCTTACCTCAAATTGGAGGCTACTTAGTGTTTTAGTATTCCCCTTAACTTGCTTTCCTCCTATAAAGAGTGCAATTCAAAAGGATTCCTATCTTTGGATGCATCGTGTGAGGTGGCTGAAGGAAATAAAAGATACTATTTCTAAAGGTATGATTTGATTAAAAGCAAATATGGAAATAAACAAAATGGGTTTTTTAAAATAAAGAAGGTACCACTTATGATAATTATACTCCCAAATGAGGTGGATGGTGATGGATAGGGTAGATGGTGGAGATGGTGAAGGTAGAGATGAAGGTAGTAGATGTTACCCACTTATTTTCCTTCTTGTAACTTCTTATTTCTCTCTTTGACTTTTCTCCTCTTTCTTTTCTTCTTCTATTATTTTTTAAAAAATTTTAGAAGACTAGCATGATGATATGGAGGAGTTTTAGGATGAAGAGAGTGTGTAAAAAAATGAATTGTAGTGTGAAGGTAAAAGTACATGTGGGGAAGATATGGAAAATGTGGTGGATGTGTGAATCACTTGGGAGTGTTCATTATCAAAAGTGAAGTTAAAAACAAAGTGGTGTAACTACTTGACTGTTTTGGAAAAGATAAACTACATGCCTATAAGGAAATATAGGTGCTACAAAAATTATGGATCATTGCACTCTTTATAGGGAAAGTCTAGAATCAAGAAATTCTTTACACTAAGCAGTTTTGGCTGATGATAGGTAAGGGATGGAATTTTATCTTCTCTCAAATACTCTCCTTTTTAATCCCATAGAATTTCAACCTCTGATTACTCTTTTTCCTTGGTGCTTGTTAGATATCCAACCCCAAAGAAGTCAACCACTAAGTATAATCCATGGTTTCTCTAGATCATTTAGCTTTATTACTCAAAATGTAATCATATGGGCTATAAGGCCCTCACTTCTACTTCTCTAGTAGGTCAGATCTCTAGATGAAAAAACTTCAAGGATGGGATAGAGTAGATCAAGTTTTTGAAAAATAGGAGTTTTAAGAGTGTAGAATTTTAAAAATTTTGAAAATAGTAGAGCTTTTTCTAAGTCCTCACCCCCAACTAGAATCTTTCATTGCCCTCAATGAAAACTACATGCTCATGTGAAAAATCATTGAATCATGGCATGGAAATGAAACGAAAATGTGGTGAGAAAGGTAAGGTTTAGAAAAGCTCATTATTTCGTGATGCTCGTTCATGGGATTTTCGTGCAGGCACGCCCTTTCCTAGTGCAGTTCTCCAATATCTATAAAAATTGAAAAACAAAGAAAAACTAAAAAGGTAAGATAATCTTGGGGTTCCTCCCAAGAGCGCTATGTTTAAAGTCTTCAGTCAGACATAACTATAATAATTCCTACGACTAATGATGGGTCGACGGTGATACCGTTATTGGTGGCGTACGACCCCCGTC
This sequence comes from Lemna minuta, assembly GCA_024174645.1. NCBI lineage: Eukaryota > Viridiplantae > Streptophyta > Magnoliopsida > Alismatales > Araceae > Lemna > Lemna minuta. The sequence goes on from CM044116.1 coordinate 10,298,694, forward strand.
GCCACCAAGACACGATATCACGGCGCCGGAGGAGCCCTTTTGCGCGCGCGGATCTATCCGCTTATCTTTACTTCTTTATTTCTTTATTATGGACCTTTTGACCCGCACGTGTTTAAGCGGGTCCTCGCTTATTTCCCTCTTCCTTTTAGGCTTTCGGGTGGGTTCTTCCCTTTTCGGGATCCCATTCGTGAAGCCCTTTCTTTTGTGAACCTTTGTTTTCTATGAGTATTGTGGGTTTTGGGTTGTGGGCCTCAAGTGGGCCCTTTCCCCTCTCGGCCCATTATGGGCTCTATAAGAGGGGAAGGGACCCCCCCACAAACCCTAGCCGTCATTTGAGAAAAGAAGGGTCTTCCTCTCGAGTGGCTGCTCAAGGAAAGTTGGGGAAGAAGTCCTACCGCCGACGCCGCCGCCGCCGCCGCCGCACTAGTTGTGCCGCCGCCGCCGCCTCCGCCGCCACTTCTTGCCCTAGCTCCGGATCCGCCCCACGCCGCCGCCATTGCCGCCGCTCCAAGCCGCCGTCGTAGCCGCCGCAGAGATCCGCCGCCGCCGCCGCGCCAGCTGCCGCCGCCGCCTCCACCGCCGCCCAAGGCCGCCGCCGTCGCCGCCGCGTCGGGACCGCCTCCTCCCGAGCTCCAGGGCCACGAATGCCGCCGCTGCCGCGCCCAGCGCCGCCGCCGCCGCGTTTCGCCGCCGCCGCCTTCACGACCCTGCAGCCGCCCGACGCCCCACCCGACTGCAGACGCCGCCGCCGTTCCGCTCGCCTCACGCATCCCCGCCAGGTTTCGAGCCCGTTCTGCCTTGAGGACCGCCGCCCCTGCCTTCTCCCCCCGGTCCGCCGCCCGGCGACCCCACCTTCGTACCGGAATCATCGCCACGCACCTCCTCGCCGCGCACCGCCCCGCTATCCGCAGAGAACCCTAATCCCGGAAGAGAGGAGACTGAACGATTCCCGCTGAGCCGACTCAGCGGGAATCGCTCACCCTCCCCCCCCTCTCTCGACCGGTTCAGCCCGGGCCGCCAGGCTCACCCAGGACCGCCCCCAGAACCGGTCCGAGCCAGCCCGAACCGGCCAGGACCACTCCGGACCAGGCCAGGCCGCCCCAGACCGACCCCCGCCAGGCCGGTCCAGGTCGTCCCAGACCGGTTCCGGCCCAACCAGTCCAGACCGGCCCCGATCCTGACCGGTCCAGACCACCAGGGCCGCCCCAGCCGGTCCAGAGCCGGCCCAGACCGCCCGAACCGGCCCAGAACGGTCCAGGCCGGCCCAGAACAGTCCAGACCGGCCCAGAACAGTCCTAACCGGTCCAGACCGGCCCAGACCGTCCTGAACCGGCCCAGCCCACCCCGAATCGGCCCCGGACGCCGCCTCCCACCTTCCCGTGTCCACTGCGCCCCGTCCGGCTCGCCCCGACTCGTCATCGCTCCGCCCCACGCCGATCGCTCCTCCGCGCTCCCCGCCGACTCGCCCCAGCGTCCGACATCGCTGCCGCGCCCGACGACCTCCCTCGCCCCGACCGACCGGACTCGCGCCCCGCAGGTTAGCTTCAACCCCTCTTTCAAGTTAATTACTTTTCGAAGCATTTCCTTTACTCGTCTCCACCGCCGTCGGATGATGTAGATAGGGTAGTACGATTATAGGTTCGAGATTTTTGACGCGTACGTCGAGTCCGAGCATCGAGCGTGGGCTGCAGCCTCCTCGGCTACTCCACGACGAGCGACTTCCACGCCTCCGGACGTGGATCGAGAGGATCTCACCCTACCCATCATCGCGAGTTTCCCCGGGTCACTCGGAGTCGACTCCGCTGATCGGCACGTCTGCCTGTACTTAGGTTTAGGTTAGGTCTCATACTTAGGGTCTAGGATTTGTTTATACATAGGTTAGGTTTAACCGGCTACCTCCGGTCGACCTCAGTCCCCATTGATCAGGCACGAGGGTTTCACCACCGTGTCCTGCATCAGTTATGTCCTCGAGTGCTCGGGAAGATGCAGATTTACCTTATCTGCCAGTGCGGGTGGCTCTGATGTCAGGTACGGCTTGAGGCGATGGTCGTTTACCTTGAATTGTTGATCGGATTTGATGTCGGAGATGAGTACCGCTCTGTCGTCGAACAACTCCAGAACCACATACGAACCATCCTATCTAGAGCATAGCGTTCCATGGAAGAGCTTGAGGCGTGAATTGTAGAGCCAGACCTTGTGGTTAACCTAGAATGATCATCGTCGGATGTCTCGGTCGTGGAAGACTTTGGTCTTCTCCTTGTAGATTGCCGCATTCTCCGACGCATTGTGCCTCAGCTCCTATAACTCTTGGAGCTGGAGAAGTCGTTCTTTCCCTACTTCGTCCAGTGATAGGTTAAGCTTTTTGATAATCCAATAGGCTCGATGCTCTAGCTCAACCGAAAGATGACAGGCTTTCTCGAAGATAAGCCAGAAGGGAGACATCCCGATGGGTGTCTTGTATGTTGTCCGGTATGCCCATAGTGCATCGGGAAGCTTGTGTGCCCAATCTTTCGCATCTGGTCGAATTATTTTCTTGAGTATGGTCTTGACTTCTCAATTACTTACCTCTACTTGCCCATTCGCCTTGGGGTGGTATGGCGTGGTGACGCGGTTGTGTACTTCGTACTTCTTCAACAATCCCGGAAGTGAGCATTATTGAATTGCGAGCCACCGTCACTGATGATGGCCCTCGGACAACCGTACCAGGCGAAGATGCATCGTGTGACGAATCTCAAAACCTCCCGATGATCGTTTGTCCTAGTGGGGATTGCCTCGACCCACTAGCATGTACTCTTTCCCGTCAGAAGGTGGGAAAGGTCCCATAAAGTCTATCCCCCAAAGGTCGAAGATCTCCACTTCAAGGATCGGCTGCATCGGCATTTCATCTCGTTTGGAGATGTTTATTGCCGCTTGACATTGTAGGCACTCCGTGTAAAAACAGTGGGCGTCCTTGAAGATGGAGGGCCAGTAGAAGCCGCTCTGCAGGATCTTGTCCGCGGTCTTGCGTGCCGCGAAATGTCCTCCACATGTCGATGAGTGACACATCGCCAAGATGTCTTCTTACTCTTCCTCTGGTATGCATCGTTTGATTATCTGGTCGTATCCTAGGTGGAATAGGAGTGATTCTTTACAAAAATAGTACTTTAACTCATGGAAGAACTTATCTTTTTGGTGTCGATTCCAGTGCTACAAGATTGATCCAGTGACAATGAAGTTCATGATGTGTGCATACCAAGGAGCGTGGCTCGAGATGGCGAGGAGATGCTCGTGGAGGAATGTGTCGCCGATCTCTTCTCCTCCCGAGACGTGGAGACGCGATAGATGGTCTGCTACCGAGTTTTCGCTACCCTTCTTATCTTTTATCTCCAAGTCAAATTCTTGAAGGAGTAGCACCCATCTTATAAGTCGTGGTTTGGCCTCTTTCTTTGAGAGCAAGTATTTTAAGGCCGCATGATCAGTGTAGTTAATGATCTTGCTTCCCAAAATGTAAGGCCGGAACTTCTCGAGAGCGTAGACCACCGCTAGAAGCTCTTTCTCTGTAGTCATATAATTTATCTCAGCTTTGACGAGGGTCTTACTTGCATAGCAGATGACGGTCGGCTTCATGTCAAGTCGTTGCCCCAAGACCGCTCCCACAGCGTAGTCCGAAGCGTCGCACATGATTTTGAATGGTAAGTTCTAATTAGGACTTTGTAGAATTGGTGCCTTGATCAGTGCTTGCTTCAACATCGTGAATGAGTGCTTCCCTTCTTCATCTGTGACGAAGTCTTTGTCTTTACAAAGAAGGGTGCTGAGTGGCTTGGAGACCTTGGCAAAGTCTTGAATGAGTCTCCGGGAGAAGCCGACATGCCCCAGAAAGCTCCTTAAGTCTCTAATGGTACCTAGTAGAGGGAGGTTTTGGATGACCTCTATCTTGGCCTTGTCCACCTATAGTCCTTTGCCCGAGATGATATGCCCGAGCAGTACTCCCTCCCGTACCATGAAGCGGGATTTTTCCCAGCTTAACACCAGTTGTTTCCTGACGCATACCTCCAGTATCTTTGTCAGGTGAGCAAGACAACTCTCAAAATTGTTTCTAAAGATGCTGAAGTCATCCATGAAAACTTCTAAACTGTCACCAAGAAAGTTGTAGAAGATTTTCGTCATGCATCGTTGAAATGTTGCAGGGGCGTTGCACAGTCCGAATGGCATGCGTCTGAAGGTGAAGGTACCAAATGGACATGTGAATGTCGTCTTCTCTTGATCATCAGGGTGAATAGCAATCTGATCATAGCTCGAATACTCGTCGAGGAAGCAGAAGTAACTTGATCCTACCAGTTGGTCCAGGATTTGGTCGATGAACGGGAAAGGTAAATGGTCCTTATTGGTCGCGGAGTTCAGCTTCCAATAGTCGATGCAAACTCTCCACTTCGCTGAAAGGCGTCTTTGGATTTCTTGGCCCTTCTCGTTCGTCATGACCGTTACTCCGGCTTTCTTCGGAACAATGTGTACCGGACTCACCCATTGGCTATCAGATATGGGGTAGATTATTTCGTGTTTAGCCATTTTTAGAATTTCTTCTTTCACGGCCTCCCATACCTTTGGGTTGAGTCGTCTTTGGGCTACCCTGACGGGTCTTGACTCATCCTCTAGGAAGATGCGATGAGTGCATAGTGAAGGGTCGAGCCCTTTTAGGTCGGTTAGGGTCCATCCAATTGCTTCTTTGTTCCGCCTGAGTACTTCCAGTAATGGTTCCTCCTGTTTCATATCCAGCTTGGATGAAATAATTATCGGCTTTGCTTTATCCTCATTAAGGAAGGCGTATTTGAGTGTAGATGGGAGAGTCTTGAGCTCCAAGGAAGGCTCGTCCATTGGTAGCTCCTCAAATCTTGCTTCGTTGTCGATCATCATTACTTCTTCAGCACAAGCGTCAATATCCTGATCGTCGGCAAAGTCGATGGCGCCCAAGTCTTCGAAAGCTCGTGAAGGGTATTTTATAAGCTTGTTGATGTCGACCTTCACGGTGTGCTCTCCCACCTTGAGAATTACTTCTCCTTTCCCCCAGTCAGTAACAGCTTTCGCGGTAGCTAGGAAGGGTCATCCTATGATGATCGAGGCTTGGCTAAGCTTTTTAGTCATTTTCATATCGACCACTAGAAAGTCTACCAGGAAATAACAGTCTTCTATTCTAATGATGACATCCTCTACTAATCCATGCGGTTTTCTCACTGATCCATCGGCTAAGCATAACTCTACTACGAAAGGTTATAACTCCCCTACATGATGACGATCGAATACGACTTTAGGGAGGATGTTAATACTAGCTCCTGTATCTAGTAGGGATCTAGTGAAGGACGTTCCTCCTATCTCACTCGTGATCTCTCTTTTTTATCAGTAAGGCATTCATCATGATGGAACTCACCCTATCACTAAGTTGGATCCTTTTGGGGTTTCTATGGGGAGTGCATATACCTTTGAGAAATTTGGCATAGGAAGGGATATGCTTGATGGCATCTATCAAGGGAATGGTTATGGTCACCTTTTTAAAGGCGTCTAGTAGATTGTCATCGGTTTCACTATTCTTGGCTTGACGTTGTTTAAGGGCTTGAGGATAAGGCTTAGGGGCTTGTATTTGTCGGGGTTAGGTTCTGCCGTAGCATGTTCTTCCTCGTCATCTGAATCAATGTCTTGCTCGATGATAATTCGCATTTCTTTTTCTTCAATCGGGCCTTGGTGGATAGGATGATCCTTGTATGGATCCGGTAGGTTTTTGCCACTCCGAAGGCTTGATATTGCTAACGCCGTTTCCACAGCTTCCTCGTCGACATGTACATGGTTGATATTATGTGTCTGGCTCGACGAAGCATCTTGATTCCTTGGGTTAGCTGTGGCCTGTGAGGATAATTGGTCAGTAAATGTTGCCTACTTACCCTTTTTATCGGTCGTCCGTTGAACGTTCGTCTTGACGAAGTCCTGAATTTCATCCACGCGTGAGCTCATTTGCGTCATTTGTTCCATTAATTGTGAGATAGCACCGAGGATTAGGTAGGATGCTGGCGCGGTCTGGCGTGAAGCTTGCGTGTAGGCTTGTGGTTGAGTCGGCGGGACGAATGGTGATTGTCTTTGATTAGGGTAGGATTTTTTATGTTGTTGCTGACCATTGTATGATAGAGGATAGGATTGATCGTTGTTCCTCCGAAATCCTATATTCTGTGAAGAATTATTAAAAACAAGGGTGTTATAATGGTTAGGATATGTACCTGAATATATAGATCGTCGTTGTTGACTTGGTCCTCCCGATGGACCTTGTCTAAACATGTTTTGCCCTTGGATTGCCATCACGTTGCAATCTAATTCGACATGATCGAATCTTGAGCAATTTGCATATGGTGACACTTCTTGAAGTGAGACGGGGACGAGTCCTTCAGAACTGTTGTGGATGTTAAGTCGGTCTAGTAGTAAATTCTGGACTTCCGCCATTTTATCGATTCTTTCTAGCAGCATCCCCGTCTCTACTGATTTGGCGTCGATCGTTTTTGGCATTGCACCTCTTCCAAATGGTTTCACCGCGTTATGGTGGCTATTTTCTGCCACCGTCTCGATGAGTTCCATCGCGTCATCTTCATACTTGCTCATGAAGGTGCAGCCACTTGCTGCATCTAAAAGATATCTATCTTGCGGGCCTAACCCGTCATAAAATATTTGCGTTAGTTCATTGTTAGACACTCCATGGTGTGGACACTCTCTCGTAAGATCTCTTAATTGCTCCCAGGCCTCGTGGAAGGTTTCACTCGTGCCTTGGGTAAACTCGCAAATAGCTTTTTGGACAGAGGTGGTTTTCCCTACGGAATAGTATTTTCTAAGGAATTCTTCCTCCATCTCGGTCCAACTAGTGAATTCTTTCCCTAATTTCAAAAACCAATCCTTGGCTCGATCTCTAAGGGTAGCGGGAAAGAGTTTCATCTTCATCGTGTCAGCGGGTACATTTTGAAGATGATTAAATTCACAAACTTGGGAAAGCTCATCTACGTGTCTATATGGATCTTCGAAAGGTTTACCATGGAAGATAGGAAGCATACTCATCACATGGAAATCAATTCTAAAATTAGCCCCTCTAGTTAGGGGTGCGTGAATTCTTGTGACGGGTTGCTGGAGGACGGGTCTAGCATAGTCACTAAGGCGTTTCCTTGCATTTCCCTCATCGTTCCCGGCCATTTCTACTCGTTCGGTTGGATCTACGTTTGTATCGGTCTCGGTAGTGTCGGTCTCAGTAGTGTTGGGGGATTGCGAGGATCATTCAAAGAGGTCTATTTATAAAGGGTTATTCGGTAATCTCCAGGCCGTTCGTCGTCTCATGAAGAGTTGATTGAGTATTTAGATGGATAATAACTTATAAATACTTATAAAATATTAAAAAGTGAAGTCAATCGTACCTGAATGTTTGTATCCGTGATAGTGACGCGCTCTTAACACGATTTCGAAGAAGTGATCGCACGTGATCCTTAGAAAAGGGGCGAAATCACTTAATCTTATCGAATTAAGGATCTCAAAGATTGATTTCTACTTCGGATCACTCAATATACGATTGATTTTGTGTAAATTTCAAGAAATTAAGAGAAAAATTCGTGTTGACCAAGTCATAATTGACTAAATTGATCAAAAATTTGCCTTAGTTCCCCGGCAACGGCACCATTTAACAAAAGGAGACCACGAGGTCATCAATTTCACATGGTCTCATGTCAAAACAAAGTCCAAACTTACCAATTTGATGAAAATATCTCGAATTGAGGGGTATAATGGTAAATAAGGGTCGAATCCAAAGGGAATTAAGGAAATTTATGATGATCTCTTCAAATTTGATCAAATCAGATGATGAATTTAGATTATGAAAGAGAACTTCAAGGCGATTCCACGGAATCAAAAATTATCGAATTTGACTTTGATTTCGCGGAGAAATTGAAGATCGAAGTGGGAGATAATTTTCGAAACTTAGAATCGCAAAAATAACGAAAATAAAATGAAATTAAGATGAAATTCCTAATCTAAATAAATATTAAACATGAATAAATGAAATATTAGTAGAAACCGACTCCACTAACCCTCGATTGTGATTGGATTAACCCAATTAATCATCGGGATTAAGGCTTTTCATCAAAAATCCAGAAATCGCGATCGTCAAGTTCAAGCTTCGATTTCTCCTTTGTCTTTCAACCAAATCTCAATCTTAAGCACTCCGAGGATGCGGAATTCAGTCTAGAAGAGGTTAGGATCAAGAGATTCAAGAGTATTGGTGTCTAAATAGATCAATTTGATTGATTGCTCTCAAATGGTTTACAAATCGGAAGAACATCTCTATTTATACAGTATTTGGGCGTAATCGTCTGATTAGATTTAATCGAGGGTTCTGATGAAACGGTTCATCGTGAACCATTATGATTAAATCGCTGTGGTCCAATCGGCGATGGAGTGCTCAGATGAAGCCACGTGTCTTGTGTTATCAAACGCCTTGAAAACACATCCGTTGGATCTTCATCAGATGCTTCAGATGCGTTTTGATCGCATTAAATCCTGAGCGTTATAACTCTCCATTTAAGACACGTGCTTGATTAGCGATCCGGTTGACCTCGCATCCACTGGATTGACGCTTTGCGATCACATCCGACACACCATGTAGCTCCACGTCACCTGAAATTAAAAAGAAACGTGGAACATAGTCCCACACGGTAAAAATAAAAGGAAGACTTCGGGTTTAAAAGATGTGACGCTTTAAGAGGGTTAGCGTATATCCGAGTACGGATGCTTATATGTACTATAACCCCATATTACGAGTAAATATAAATATGCACACGTGTTACATCCGCGCCACGCAGGCGCTCGCGTGGGTCCGCGTGGCTCTGCCACGTGGCCTTGCGTGCCACGTTGCATCCACGTGGGTTCCGCGCGAAAAATAAACCCCTTTTTGCCTTTTTTAATTGTTTTTAATACATTAAAAATTGAAAATAAATTCAGAAAAATCCAGAAAAATCCCTAAAAATTATAAAATTCATAACTTTCAAAATATAATTCCAAATTAATCCAAATTTCTTTCATTTGATCCGAAATTTAATTATCTATCATTCTAAAAATTCAAAATTAATAAATAATGAGAGTTTTAATTTCAAAAATACATTTATTTCTTAAAAGATTTTAACTTAAGGAAATTTAAATAAATGTTTATAAGAGAATTTCTCACATTATTTTAACTTTAAAAACACCTATAATCTCAAGTAAAGATGGGTTTATAAAATTATTTATCTTTAATTCATCATATTTAACGCTAATTTAAAGTATTTTGAGATTATAATGACTTTTTCATGGAATGATAGATAAATACTCATAAATATGATAACATGCATAATAATTAAATTAGTTATGCCTTAATTTGCATCAATAATCATGTTTTATCATGTCTAGTTAGCATGTTATCACCGATCAAGATAATTTTGTTTGCTTCTCACTGTGAAAGGTATGAAAGATGACAGAACGGGAGGGAGAAAAGAGTAGTGAGATAGAACTCGGATTGAGAGGATGAGGGAGAGGAAATGGAGTAGACACGGTAACACGATGAACACAATAGGTAACACTAAGCAAAGGAACCAATTTTCATCAAAAACAACTGCGTTCTCTTCTTACAATTTTCTCTTTTATAGAATAGGGGAAGAGCAGTTACGGTGAATCATTACGCCACGGAAGTTATTGTCGCGGACGTTAATGGCTTCGTGATGATCGTCGAATGTTATCTTTGGTCTATGATGAATTTGACAGTCTTTGGGGATCGGAGCGGTGCATACGCGGCGTCGGATCGGGTCAGTGGTTGCCCGAAACTCCTTAATTATCGGCGTGTCCCGTCGTTGTAGCGGTAAGAGATATGGAAAGGATGTCATTTCGCAACTTCAAGGTTGACGTGTTGACTTGACTTCCTATCTTTGAGTTCCTTGACTTTATCAGCAGGTGACGCGGAAATCTTCGTAATCGTCTTCTTTTGTTTTCGCGTGACGAAGATGAGTAGTTTTAGAGAGTTTCCGATAATCCATGAAGGGATGCTTTGACGTGGATGAGTCACTGCTCTTCAGTGTCTTTACCATCCGTGGAAGGGAGAGGCGTGGACTTCTTATTTAATTCTCTCTTAGAGGTAGTTACGGGGAGTTATAACCTCATTTGGGGATTAGTTTTAAGTTTCTTTTGAGAATCTGCTCAGCAAGGACATTGAGATATGCAGATGATAAAATGCATTTATAACTTAAATTCTTACCCTCTTTAACTCATATTCATGATTATTTTATGTGAATATGATGCATGTTATCATAGTTTTAAGGAATTTTCACCATTGGTATGCCATTACACTGTTCATATTTATGCATAAATTATGGATAATTATGTGTGTTCATGATGATTAATCTTTTTGCAAGGTTAAATTAATAGGAATTAAGTTCTTTCCCTGATTTGTTTTGACTTTAGTAAATGATTTTAAAGGTTAATTCTAACAAGGAAAGTATTGGATGATTAAAAGAGAGAGAGAGATCTTAATGAATGCTTTTAGGTTATTTTTAATTCATCCTATATTCTTCTTTCTAAGTATAATTTTTAATGGCATAATATTAAAAATAATACAAATTGAGATCCAATGGAGAAAATTTGGATTAAAAAGGAGTTTTATTTCTCAAGTTATGAATTTTTGAAGTTTTTGATTTTTCGGATTTTAATTTGATTTTTAATGAATTTTTAATGATTTGTTTATTATTAAAATCTGAAAAGGGGGTTTATTTATCGCAGGACCGCGGAGCTGACGTGGCGCATGAGGCTGACGTGGCGCGCGAGACCAGCATGGATGCGACGTGGCATTGAGGCCACATGGCAGGGCCGCGCATGGCCCACGTGCGGCGCAGGTGGCGCGCAGTTGGCGCGTGAGTCGCGGACATGTGGCAGGAGGCCACGCGCGTCCACGCGGACGCCCGTGAGGGGCTCCACGTGGGAGGGGGGTTGGCAGGTGAAGGGCCCACTGGTTAGTGGGCCCTAGTAAGTATATTGGGGCGGTAACGCAAATGCTTATCGGCCCTCTATCTTATATACGCGCGAATCATTCTCATTTCTTCCGTGTGGGACTATGTTCTCACGGAGTCTTACCTTTGCAGGACACGTGGCGGCACCGCGGACGTTGGATACACGAGCATCAATCGAAACGCGTCAATACAATGGACTCGGAGTCCACGCGATCATCAATCACAACACGTGCGTTAAAAACGCATTTAAGTGAAGTGATAGAGGGCTCACCTTGCACCACGTGGCATCATCAGATGGACGTGTTTCATCGCAATTTCGGTGCATCATGGGTGGACGCGTGGAAGCATCACGATGCTCCAATCGAAGATCGGCTGACTTGAGTTTAATCATGGACCTTATAACGTGGCATAGTGTCTACGATTGGCGTGCGACGTGGACGCAATGGGAGCATTCGATTCTCATCGGATGCGCGATTGTTAGCAGCCGCACGATCTTCATCGGACGAGTGGAGGGAGAAAGATTATGAACCACGATCGATGCGCGATCGTGGCCTGATCGTCGCACGATCGTGGCCTGATCCTCGCACGATCATAGCTCAATCATCGCGAAATCAGGAGCCACGATTGTTTCAAAGTGATGGCCCACGATCGTCGTGCAGAGAGAGGGTGCAGGGACTCATTTGGCAGTTGTTTGGTAAGTTATTGACTTGGGGGAGAAGACTCAGACTAAATCGTTCAGTTAGTCAAAGCCGTGAGCCTCTCTTGGATGCAATTGTCAACATGGTCTCCTTTAATATGTCGTGACCTTGATACTCTTCAATTAGGAGACTTGACTTTATGTGGTCTCAATGTCTTCATTACTGTGAAAGGCTTCATGTGCGTTTGATGCTCCATAATGGTCGAGGATGACATGTATACAATCGTCAATCTTTAGATAATTTCAACAGCTTTGATAGAGATGAGGACGGCCATTTGGTGGACTTTCAGAGTAAGTTTTCTTCTTCATGGAAGCTATATGTATCTTCAATTTCCTCCTGACAGATAAGAGGAGATGTATAACCTCATTGGCTCTGATATAAGCTTGGAAATCTTGAACTGTTAGGAGGATGGGTCTTGGACAAATTGAAATTCACGTGTCATCTTTGACTTTAACCGTGAAGGTATATTCTTTAAATGGGAGATGGTGATTGATAACAGGCAAAAATATGCTCTAAACCATCCTTTTATCTGCATTTTGATCATTAGAAGTTTGAAATTAACAAGGATTTTGCATGTTATCATGATGTCATGGCTGCATTAAATACTTTTATTGCACTTAAACATGGATGAGTTAATGATCATTAACTAGGGCTGTTATAAGAAATTGTGAGTAAGAATTAATTCCATAAATAATTACTCTAATAGCAATTGTGGACAAGATAATTCATGTTTTTGTAGCATTTACTTTAAATGAAGCATGTTATTTTCTTTTTCAGCAATTAAGATCATCATTTAAGTCTTCAAAATGCAATTCATTTTATTAATGCCCTTAATGGGCTTATTATTGCTAATGAATTTCGAGCATATATACAGGATTTGCATGTAAATCAATGGAGCCAATCACATGAAGAGATGCTGGGCTGTGTACACGGCGATGTGTACACAGCCAACGAACAGCTCATCTGTTGAGTAAGAACACCAAGTATGCAAGTCACCCTCCACCAATCAGGTGGAGGCAAACCAGGCGCTGACCAACGGCAGCGACTAGCACCAACGCGCGTGTGGAGCAAACCGCACCAAGGACCTAACAAATTTGCAAAAGAAGGGGAAAATCGTGGCGATGTGAAGGAGATGGCGATTTTCTTTTAAAAGCAGAGGAGAGGAGACGGAAGCGCTGTTCTTGATTCCTCGCCCGAAATCGATCGGCCTGGAGGACACAGCGAGGAGAAAGATCCAAATCGAAGCAGAGGAGATTGAGAGCATTCGCGTGGAGTAGAATCTCCCAATCGAAATCTGCAAATTAGGTTTGCAGAATTAAGTTTCGGTCTGAAAACATTGTTCAGATTCTTTTATTGTTTTTTTTTGTTGTTTTATGTTCTTCCTTCTTCTTCCGATTTGAAATATTCAGGATAGATACTTCAGACTGCATTTCGAATTCAGTTGTTTAGGTTATTGCTTGTTTTTCTTTTCTTTTCATATTCTTCTTTGTTCTGTTCCGAATTAAAAAAAATTTAGTGAAGTTATTTGTGTTGAGTTTCTTTTTTTTAATTTCGTAAATTCCTGTTGTTGTTTTTTTCTTTTTTTTATGTTTCAATTTTTTCTCTTCTTCTCTAAATTGAAAAAAATGCAGAGTAGGAATTCGTATCTCAATTTTAATTCAGTATATTCCTGATGATCCTTCTCTTGTCTTCGGAAATGAACAATTTAGTGTAAACTGCTTGTTTGAGATTTTAATTCATAGTTTTTGTGGTTCGTAATTAGAATAATCAGTGAGCTTAATTGAGTTTATAAGTCTGAATCGCTTATGTTAGTTAACTGAATTCAGGAGAGTTAGTTTTTCTCATAAAAGAAAGGTAGAAAAAGTAATAAAATGAAATTGTTTCTCTTTTTAGTCTTGGTCTTGATTCTTTCCTTTTATTAGCTGAGGATTTTTAAACTACAAAAGAGATTTAATATATAGGTTTTTCTGCAGATTGAATAATTCTCTGTTCTGAATTGATTCATGAAATAGTGAGATTAGTTCCTAAACGAGTTTAGTGATTAAAAGATACATTTAAAAAGACTAATAAAAAAAAATTAAATAGTGAGATTTAGATTGAATTGAAGGTTTTGTGGAAAATAAATTTGAAAAAAAATCAGTAAGAAGTTTTCTGCAGAAGTTTAAACATGATATTCACATGCTTAGTATAGTTGGCAATAAACAAAAAGAGGACAGAGTAGATGTTTTAGCATAAACAAGAAAAAAAAGATAAGTCCGATTATATGTTTCTTGAATGTTTGTTAAATCATCTTTGAACTTTGAAATTACAAATTACTGCATATAACTAACTTGGTGTTTAGAATACTAGATATAAAAAGAATTCTGATTGGAAATAGAAGAAAAGAAAAGGAATTGGTGCTACCTCCCTTGGATTCGACCCCTTACTAAGCCACATATTTTTAGATATTTGCAATTGTTAAAGGGAAATTCTGTTATATACAGTTTATTGTTTAAGTCTGAATTAAACAATCTGTTCTCATTCCTTATCTAATATCTGAAATATCATTGTGATACATCTCTATTCCAACGTGATATCATTCATAGATCCTCTCTCACTTTGTAGGATTAATTTAGAGTTCAATCTCATTAATAACTATCCGTATCATCCTCTCACCTATCTTTCTCACTCACCTCATTCATACTCACCTTCATTGCAATTATCATCATCTTTTCGTCGTATCCTACATCAGTTTACCATGGAAGATAGGAAGCATACTCATAACATGGGAATCTATTCTAAAATTCGATCCTCTATTAAGGGGTGCGAGAATTCTCGTGACAGGTCTCTATAGGATGGGCCTGGCGTAGTCACTAAGGCGTTTCCTTGCCTTTCCCTTGTCACTCCGGGCCATTTCTATTGGTTTTATCGGTTCTACGGTGAAAGAGGTCTCAGTAGTGTCGGGGGATTGCGAGTATCGTTCAAAAAGATCTACGTTTAAAATGGTTATTACGTAATCTCTAGGTCGTCTGCTATCTCATGGAAGGGTGGATCGAACATTTAGATGAATATAATTATTAATACTTATAAAATTATCAAAAATCGACGTCGATCGTACCTGAATGTCGATATCCATGAGAGTGAAGCGTTCTCAACGCGAATTCTAAGAAATGATTACCCGTAATCCTTAGAAAAGGGGTAAAATCACTTGATCTTATCGAATTAAGGATCTTGAAGATGAATTTCTGCTTCGGATCACTCGGTGTATGATTAATGTGAGTGAATTTCAAGAAATTAAAAGAAAAATCCGAGTTGACAAAGTCAAAATTGACTAAATTGATCAAATGCCTTAATTCCCCAGCAACAGTGCCATTTGACGAGACGAGACCCAGCGGTCATTGAAAACACATAGTCACGTGTCAAAATAATGTCCAAACTTACTAATTTTAAGAATAATTCACAAATTGAGGGGTATAATGGTAAATAAGGCTCGAATCCACAAGGAATTAGGGAAAATTCTGATGATCTCTTTCGAATTTGATCAAATCAGACAATGAATCGATGATAGAAATTAGGAAATTTGATATTTTATGAAAGAGGACTTGAAGACAAATCCACAGAATCAAAAATCAATGAATTTGACTTTGATTTCGTGGAGAAAATGGAAGATTGAATAGAGGTGAATTTTCTGAAAAATTGAAATCACGAAATAACCGAAAATAAGAAAGAAATTAAAATAAATTACGATTCCAAAATAAAATTAAATGATAAACGAAGATAGATTAGAATGAAACAGGATCCCTAACCCATAATTGCGATCGAATTGATCCAGTTAATCGCTGGAATCAAGGCTATTCATCAAAATTCAAAAATCGCGATTCGTGGAGTTTCAAGCATTGATTTCTTCCTCGTCGATCGTCGAAATCTTGATCTTAAACACTTTGTGGATGCGTAAATGAGTCTACAAGCAATTGGGATCAAGATATTCAAGAGATTTGGTATCTAAACAGTTCGATTTACTCGAATTGCTGTCAAATGCTTTACAATATTGAAGAACATCTCAATTTATAAGCAATTTGGGCTTAACTGTCCAATAAAACGCTTGATCTTCGATCAAGAGCTCTGATGAAACGCATCGGATGCGGATCGTTACCGTTAAGTCGTGATCATTGAATCTTTGATCGCCGGCCACGATGAAGCCACGTCCCGACCATTATAAAAACGCATGTAACGTCCGTCGCTGGATCGCGATCGGACGCTCTTGATGCGTTTTTCGTCGGTTTAATCTCGACCGTTATAACTCCTCTTGATCAACGGTTGAGATTAAAATGCAATCCGATGAATCCGATCTTGCCACATACCCCTCCCCCACTTAAGTGAAGATCAACGACTTTAAATCCTCGCGCGATTGGACGCTCCACGGGCTGCCACGTCGCCTCCCCACCTTGGCCGTTGATCGCGACACGATTGGATGATCTAGATCGCGACACGTCACCTGCGTGCTAAAAATAATCTGAAAATTTGATTTAAATTAGAAAATTTGATTTTTAATTCCAGAAAATCCTTAGAAATTCATTAAAAATTCAGAAAAATTAAGAATAAATCTGGAAAAATCCCTAAAAATTAGAAAATTCATAACTTTCAAAATACAACTCTAAATTAATCTAAATTTCTTTCATTCGATCAGAAATTTAATTATCTATCATTCTAAAAAGTCAAATTTAATAAATAACAAGAAATTTAATTTCTATTTCAAAAATATATTCATTTCTTTAAGATTTAAACTTTAGAAAATTAAATGAATGTTTATAAAAATGATTTCTCTCATTATTTAACTCTAAAAACTACTAATAATATCAAGTAAAGATGGGTTACAAAATTATTTTAATTTATAATTAACCCTAAATTAATGTATTTTGATATTATAATGACTTTTTCATAGAATGATAGATAAACACTCATAAATATGATAACATGGATAAGAATGAAATCTTTTATGTGTTAATATACATTAATAATCCTGTATTATCATGTCTAATTAGCATGTTATCAAATATACAACGGTGTTATTGAGTTAGCTTAAATCTTTTAAAGGATTATTTACCAAGTAATGACTCGTGCTCCACGTGGTGCGTGCACACATCGTCACGTGGCTACATGTCAGCACAGTTCGTCTCGTCAATTGCCATTCATCATGTGATTAAAGGACAATATTTTTTATTTTTAAATCAAAATATAATGAAAAATAAATATAAATAAATTCAAAAAAATTCAAAAAATAAAAATAAAAAAATTCCTAAAAATTAGAAAATGTAGAACTTTAAAAAATATAACTTTAATTTAGTGATGTTATTACATTATAAATAACATGAAAAAAATAATATCCTCGGTGATATCAGCTATCCGTTGGCGTCATCCGATATTTATATCAATTTTTTATTCTGTCATCCACCAAGTTATATGGTAGTGGATGCAGGGATGTATCCTTATATAGCTAATACCGCTACCTGCTTAACTACGTCTGTTATCCCCTGCACGGTCAATCCCAACTACTGCATTTGAAGTTCACACTGGGCCACCAGTTTCTCTGCGGCCCATGAAGTCGTCAATCTTCTTCCCTTCCGAAGGGCGGTAAGCTCTTCTCTCAATGCTTTCAGTGGGCCAGACTTCGTCCTCAAGGAAACGAAATATTCCTCAATCGGCGTGTCGGCGGTGAAAAAACTATTGAGGGGTTCGGCTTTCGAGTTCCGATTGGCCCACAGACCGACGACCGAGCAAACCGGGTTCCGCGAAAACAGCGCCGACCGGCAGAGCCCGGAAATATTTCCGGGATTTCAAATATTGGATTGAGCATTATCACAATAATCAGGGTGTTGGGAGCGAAAAATGACTTCCCACGTGGCAAAAAAAGCAAGGCTTCCATTTGGTCCGCCTGTCGTGCTCCCCACGTCTCGGTTGCCGTTGGCCAGACCACGTGGAAAGTTGACGATCACGTGCCGTTTGGTCTCTGGATCCCTCTTGCACGTTGGAGGTTAGTCTCCCAACCGATCCTCACGTGGGAGCGGGGGCCCCTTTCCGGCTGTTTTACGGACTCGAATCCCGAATTCAAACCTGACCCTTACATGGCGACCGAAAGAAAGGAGGTGTCGTGGAGGGCGGGGAAGGAGAGAGAAAGGGACAGGTGGTTGGAGGAAGATTGCGGGCCGCCCGTGATCTCTGAATCCACTCGTCTTACCGCCTTATTTTTCCGCCCCTTAATATGTGCATTATTTAATAATTATTTTTATCACCGCCCCAGCTATATATGTAGACATCCACATTGCCACCTCTTTCCATCTTTCGCATATACCACAGCGTTTTCTTTCTCTAGGTTCCTCTCTATTTTCGTAATGGAGCGCGGCGAATACAAGAGACAGCGGGAAGAGAGCGCCGAGGAGGTTGACGCAGTCAAGAAGCTTCGCGAGGGGGCGTATGACTTTCTTGATTTGCTCGAGGACGCGGATTCTCCGGATAGCGATCTGGCGACCGTGATGAAGAGTTTTGAGGAAGAAATCGCCGCATCCTCGCCATCCGCGAGCGATCAACAGAAGAATCTTGATTCACAATGGTTATCCTCCGGATCTGACCTAGGTTACCTTCTGGAGGCCTCCGACGACGAATTAGGGCTCCCCCCGGCTGGACTACGTCAATTAGAAGGTCCGGAGGAGGAGGTTAATCAGGTCTGGAGCCTCAATGACGAGATCAAAAAAATGCGTACGATGCGTTGGAGTTTGAAACGTTGGAGAACAATTTCTGGCCGGCTGAGGAGGAGGAGGAGGAGGTGATCTTCGACGGAGGACTGTTCGATAGTCCCAATTTAAGAGCCTACTTGCCTGAGACGACATCGGCAGTTTAAATGGGAAAATCCCCGCCGCCTGATCTGCTCGCGTCGTTCCCGATTCCTCCACATTTTCGCTCGCCTACGGCCGAATCTGTGAATGTAAATTTTTGAATCGGGGAATGTGGCTGGCAAGAACGCGATCAGATCTTGGGCCGGCGAGGGTAAGAATACTCGATGACTTTGACAGATCTCTCATTTTTTTTGAATTTCTTGTATTTTTGTCTTCTAGAAGGCTATAAGCAACTGTGAAGGCGTGGACGCTCAACGCTTTCGCCGGTGCCGGTGGGACCCGCCACTAATTCAAAATTAAAATAAATGGCGGGCGCGAGGGGTAACTCAAATTCTAGGTTATAGACACGGTGCCGTCTGAGACCCGCACCGGAGGTCAAACGGTAGGCGGTAGTGAGGTTACAAGAATTCCACGCATCACCTAATTCCAACTCCACGAAACGTACGGTCACGATCGAAGGATCAATCCGCGTTTATCGTTAGAATGGATGGGCGGTACATGCCGCCCTGGTCAAGACGACGCAGCCTGATAAGGACCGAAAGTGATTGATGAACATAGACATCTGCTGCGTCATGAGAGATGAATTTATACGCCGAGGAAGAACATACCATTGTGAAATTTTGTGAAATGAAATAAATTAACAAATCGACTGTGCTTAAGTGTAGAAAAGTATCCATATACATGCTGATGCCTTGCAAATACAAAAATCAAAATAATGATAAATTAATCAGTCAGCATGTGCATTATTTAATATGTGCACTAATATCCGGCCATTAATATGTGGATTATTTAATAATTATTATTATCACCGCCAGAGCTGTAGATTTTTTTCCACATGACCACCTCTTACATCTTTTGCTTAAACCACAACTTTTTCTTTCTCTAGGTTCCTCTCTATTTTTGTAATGTTGCACGAAGAAAGCAAGAGACAGCGAGAACAGCCCACCAACTAGAGTTGGGCGGTCCCGGTCATGGTCCAGTTTGGTACACCATTCGGTCTAAATATTAATTCAGTCTCGGTCTCGATCTCGGTCAACCTCGGTCACGGTTCGGTTCGGTCTTAATTTCAGTCTCTCTCGACCATAGATATGCGTACCTGAAAATAGATAAACATATCAACTTCTACTAATAAAAAAATAAAATTTTATAGTCAGAAATCTTACCGATGATACTTATTGATTTGAAAAAAAGAAAAACAAAGTTTAATAGCATGAAAATTAGTTTTCATCTTCACAAAAATTCGTCTTCATTACTATCCACTTCATCTCTTTTACGCCACGATTTTAAGGTCATCAAAATATATATAATTCTTGGAGATTATTTCCCCTTTTTGTATGTTACAATCCCCTGTCCTAATGAGAAAAGACGCTCTGATGGAGAGCTCGAAGCACAAACTGAGAGAAACCCCTTTGCTAACATTACAAGTTGTGGATATTTTTCAGACCCAATCTTACACCACTATTGTAGCGCATCAAGATGAGAACATTCCACTTGAGAGTCATGCAAATAATCAAATATTTCATTAGATATTAGTTTTTCTAATAAGATGTTTATATTCTTCTTCTTTTTATGCTTCATCAATTCAACCATCATATTCGAACAATTGTAGAAATATTGGATAATGGCTCACTTTGTGAGCAAGTACTAGATATTGGCGGGGTAGGCATCAATTGAAGCAAATGCTTCAAAGTCTTTGTGATATACTCTTGCTCATCAATTGGAATATATTCAAATTTCAAAGATGGATCTAGGATTGTAGAAATAGGAAAGATTGGCTTTTTTTTTACTTGTGGCTCATATTTAAGTAACTTTGTTTTCATCGCAATATATGCTCCTTTGAGTGCCATTGATTGCTCTATTCTCATTGGTTTTCTCATCATGCCTTGAGAAGGATTACCTAAGGCAACAATTGATGTGTTCAATTGATTTAACAAGAGATAAAAAATAAAAGTAACATTAGGCGATGTAATGGCCTTTGATTGAGAAAACATCTCGGTGGCCTCCTGAAAAGCTCAAAGTTCATCTGAAAAAAGTTTAAGAAGATCCCACTCTTCTGACATAGATTGGAGGAGATATATGCATATTGGAGGAGAAAATTAGGAAGATAGCCAACTGCAAGGAGATCGACCAAGAGCTTTGTGAGGTTACCTAGATGAGATATTTAAATCCACCACCAAGAGGAATCACTAGAACAACAAGACTGCCGAAATTGCCAGAAACTATAAAAGGAATCACCAAGAATTTCCATAAACTACCAAAATTGCTATTTTCTAGGGCACTTTTTTCAACTTGATCGAAGACCGAAGTTGTGTCCAGACTAGACCAAACTTGGATTGAGATTGTCAAAGGCCCATTTTGAGGGATCAACGGTCTTGGTCCGGTCCGGTTGATCGAGTTCGGGTTGGTCTTTGGCCATCCCTAGTGCCCAGGAGGTTGATCAATCGATAATAGCTTTCCTAATTTCCTCGAGGATTTCCTCAAGCGAGCGTGATGTCAAATTTTAAGGAAGGTATGGCCGGATACTCGCCCTACGCGAGCGATCAACTGAAGAATCTTGATTCACCATGGTCTTCCTTCAGATCTTACTCAGGTTACTCTTTGGAGGCCTCCAACGTAGTAAACTCATTCGCAAATCTCAACTTGCTTCTCAACTTGCCGTATGCGAGCGATCAACTGAAGAATTTTGATTCACCATGGTCTTCCTTTGGATCTGACTCAGGTTACACTTTCGAGGCCTTTGACGTAGTAAACTCATTTGCAAATCTCAACTTACTACTTGAAATATTATTTCTAAAATGTGTTTAAGATTTATAATTTTAGATCTATTATTGATTTCTGAATATCTTACTTATTTATATCAATTCTAGAAATTTAAGTTTACAATGAGCATAGACAACCTCAAATGGATGTCTCTCATTGATCATTGAATGAAATATTTTTCTATCTTATTAAATAAAGTGTTTGATATCACCATTCATTTATTTTTTGAAGATTCCCTTAAATAATGTAGAGACAAATGTGTTTTGCAAGTGTGAACAGTCTAAATTCCTCACCATGTCGAAATGTCTCCCTAGTATACGTCTCTTATGAAAAGAATTAAGAAGGAAGTTATATTTGCATCATTTTTAGTCTTAGCAGCCCCTCAAAAGAGACAGTAATAAAGAAAGACAATATCAGAAGCACTACATCTCTATGGAAACACTTAAAAAATTTGTCATCTCTCTATTTATAACAAACTCAAGGCTTACAAAAAAAAATACTTATTTAGGAAGGACTCAAGAGCTCAAAAAGAAAAGATGTATTGATTTGATAATCAAAACTGATACACCCTTTGAGACCCTTAAGAATCTAGAGTTTAAAGCTTTTTGTTCATATTTTGCACAATGTGATGTGTCTCTTCCAAGTATATATATATATATATATATATATATATCTATTACAGCATGGTATCCTGACAAAGTTTGATGTTGAAAAGGACAAAATGTGACAGTTGTTTCAACCAATTAAGAAAGTGTCTCTCACAGTGGACTCTTGGACTACTACAAATTGTGCGACAATACTTGGGGTCACGATTCATTGAATTGAGGACATGTGGAACCTTCATGAACGTGCACTTGCTATCAAAGAATTATGTGAATCTTATGGAGGCACACATATTGCAAAAGTGTTGCATAAAAAGCTTGTAAACTATAATTTGATAGACAAGGTCAGAATAATTTTTCATTTTTAAATATTTTTGTGTGCCAAATACTTATTTTCCTTAGTTGCATAGCTATGATCGAATGATAATTGATAATGCAAGCAACAATAGTACACTGGCAGAAAGCGTGGAGAAATTGTTGAAGGGTTCTAGTTCAAGGTTCACCAAGAACTATGTCATACCTTGCATGGGCCATGTTCTCAATCTAGCAGTACAACGCGGCTTATAGGAGCTTGGTAATAATTATTCATATTCAGATAGTGAGGATGACAACTATATAGAAGGACTAGAAGCCATCGGTCAAAAATCATTTGGTGAGATTCTCCAAAGACTTCAAAAACTTGTCATTGCAACTTGTCATTCTCTTAAGATGATTAATCACTATAAGAATTTGTGTGATGAGTTAAAAATGCGAAAATGAAAATATCATTGTTAAGGATGTCCAGACTAGGTGGAATTCAACATATGACATGATCGAGGCTGCTTGGGGAAAAAGAAAATTGTTGTAGGCAATGGCGAGTGACCATCTAAACACAAATAAAGTGAATTTTTTAATAGAAGATGAAGAATGGGAGCTCTTAAAGATGTTTGAAAATGAACTCTTGGCTTTCCGTGAGGCAATTGAGGTATTTTATAAGTCAAAATCAATTACATCGTCAAATGTATTTGGATTTTATGGACTTCTAGTTCAACGATTGGACTCATTAATGAGTAGTGACCAAGCAAAGGCACTAAGACGCACATACATGGTGATGAAGGAGAAATGTCTGAAATATGATATACATGTGAAGAGAAAGCTTATGTTTCTTATAGCCACAGTGCCTAGACCCTATATTTAAGTTGAGACATATTTCTCATGATGAGGATAAGTTTTTTATTGAAACTTTACTTAACATGCTTGAATTGGAGCATCCCATAGAAGCTTCAAGTTCTAAACCGATCGATGATCTTTTGGCTTCATTGAGTCATAAGTGTTTAAAAGTAATGACACAATTTATGGAGTGGCGATCAAATAGGAGCACAATAGTAGAAGAGAAATCAGAAAAGGCTGAATTAGAGGATTACTTACATGAACCTTGCATTTGTTACAATGATGACTCGTTAAAATGGTGGTGCAAGATAGGATCTAACATATACCAACGCATTTCAGTGCTCGCAAAGGAGTTCCTCTCTATTTATGCATCAAGTTCTCCCTCTAAGCGTCTTTTTTCCACAGGTAGAGGAATTAACACATTTAGAAGAAGAAGGTTAGCACCTAGAACTATATCCGCTTTGATGACCTTGAAGTCTTGGAGTCGTGAGGATGAGACCCAAGCCAATGAAATTGATTATGAACTTGAAGAAAGTAGACGTGAAATAATAATGTCCTAAAATTCTATTGTTTATTCGCTTGAGACTCTAAAACTTTGACTGTTTTTAATCGCTTAAGTTTACCCATTTGAGAGTTTTATCTTGAATTCTTAATATGTTGTATATATGTTCTAAGGAAGTGATGAACTTTTATCATTTGTTTATTAAACATATAATTATTTTACAAAAATCTTTATTTATGTTCAACTGAAAGAATACATCACCAAAAGTGATGGAGAATTATCTCATCACACAAACACAAGGGTTCCAAGTGAACCTAGATATGACTTAAGGAAGAGATCTTATTCTCAACAGAAACAAGATACTATACTCCTCCTTATTCATAAGTTTGAGAAACTCACCATCCATTAAGTGAATGAAGAAGACCTCTCTAGAATGTTTTAATTCCCTTACTTCTTTGACCAATGATAACATGCAATCTTAACATGATAATACATGATTATTAATGCAAAATAAGGCATAAAATATTTCATTTATATGCATGTCATCATACTTTGAGTACATTTCTATCATTTCATGCAATTTTATGTTATAATCTCAAAATACTTTAATTTAGGGTTAATTATGACGAATTAAAGATAAATGATTTTATAACCTATCTTTACTTGAGATTGCAAGTGGTTTTTAAAGTTAAATAATGAGAGAAATCATTTTTATAAACATTCACTTAATTTTCTAAAGTTAAAATCTTAAGGAAATGAATGTATTTTTGAAATAGAAATTAAATCTCTTGTTATTTAAATATTTTGAATTTTTATAATGATAGATAATTAAATTTCAAATCCAATGAAAAAAAATCTGGATTAATTTGGAGTTGTATTTTGAAAGTTATGATTTTTACAATTTTTATGGATTTTTCTGGATTTTTTTGAATTTATTTTTGATTTTTAAGTGTTAAAAAAATAATTAAAAAAGGGCAAAAAGGGGTTTATTTTTGCGCGGGACCCATGTGGATGCGACATGGCACGCAAGGCCACGTGGCAGAGCCATGCGGACCCACGCGAGTGCTTGCATGGCGCGGAGGTGACACGTGTCATGCATATTTATACTTATTTGTAATATAGGGTTATAGTACATATAAGCATCCCGATTATTGTAATTTGCTAACCTTATATTTCTTCGCATGTTATAAACCAATCCCTTTTCTTTAATTTTATCCGTGTGGGACTAAGTTACTCTTGTTTTAAGTGTGCAAGACACGTGGCTGAAGGCAACGCGTTGGATCAAGGGCTCGCCAATTGACGCGCGTGGATCGTGTGGACTCATGGTCCACCGGATTATCAGATTGGGCACGTGCTTTTAAACAGGAGTTATAACGGTCCATAATTTACGTGATTAAAACGCATCCGAAGCGTTAGATCGCGATCCAACGGATGCATTTTTAAGGCATTTTATAACGCATAAACACATGGATTCATCAGGAGCGTCCATCTGTGATCCAAGAGGCGAGATTTAATCGTAACGGTTTGCCCTTATGCATTTAATCAGGACTGTTGATGAAGATTAAACGCCTCCATCCGACGGTTACGCCCAAATCGCCTATAAATTAAGGTGCTCTTGGATTTTGTAAGACATTCTTGGATGATTTCACCAAATTGATCTATCTATACCCTTCCATCCTTGAATCTCTCGCTTCTAATCTCTTTTAGACTCGTTTCCGCGTCCACGGAGTGATTAAAAGTGAGATTTTCGTCGATTTATTAAGGAGAATTCGTCTCTTGAACACCGATGGTCATTTTTGAAATCACGGAATGAAAAGCCTTGATCCGGTGATTAATTGGATCATTTAGATCACTATCTCGGGTTAGAATACGTGTTTTCCCTCTAATATTTTATCATGTATCATCAATTTGTAATTTAGGATCGTAATTTAGTTTACTTTTATCGTCAATTTTGGTTTTAAGTTCTTCCAATTTTCGGAAATTTCTCTCCACTTCGCTCTTTGATTTCTCCACCATTACTGATCCAAATCGTAGTGATTTCTGATTCCGTGGATACGTCTTTGAGTTATCTTTCTAAATCTACCATTTTCCCTATTTTCTATCACCTATTCATCATCCAATTTGATCAATTTCTAAAAGATCTCTCGAAAATAGCTTATTTCCCTGTGGATTTGACCCTTATTTACCAATATACCCCTTAATTCGTTCTTAAATCATTAAATTGGTAAGCTCGATCCGACGGTTAAGCCCAATTCGCCCGATAAATTTATATGTTCTTCGACGATGTAAATAATTCTTCCACTTTTTGAGTGATCAAATTGTCTAGATACCACAATCCTTGAATCTCTTGCTTCTAATAGCTTCTAGATCAATTTTCACGTCTACAGAGTTTTCTGAAAGTGAGATTTTGTTGAGAGAATTGGGAGAAATCAATTCTTGAATGCCAACAATCATCTTCGAGTTTGCGGAATGAAATCCCTTTGATCCGGCGAGAAATTGGATTAATTCGAGCGTTATCTTGGGTTAGAAATCGTGTTTTCGTCTTAATCATTCTTCCTATAGCATTAGATTTCAATTTCAAATAGTAGATTAAGTCAATTTCAATTGCAATTTTGGCTTTTCACTATCTTCTCATTCGCAAATTTCTATTTGATTTGCTCATCGATTTCTTCACAAATCTTTGATCCAAATTGAGTGGTTTTGATTTTGTGGATTAGCCTTTGAGTTCTGTTTCTAAAAACATTCAAATCCCTAATTTCTCACCTCATGTTATTATTTGATTTGATTTAATTTGAAAGAATACATCGAAAATACCTTAATTCTTTGTAGATTCGACCCTTATTCACCACTATGCTATCTAATTTTGTGATTATTTCTCTAAATTGGTGAGTTTGGTAAATGTTTTGATGCTTATTCGTGGTTTTCAACGACTGCGTGGATTTGTTTTGTCAAAGGGCGCTGTTGCCGAGGATTTTAGGCGTAATTTTGATAAAAATCATCGATTTTGACTTAGTGAACTCAGATTTTTCACTTTAATTCTTGAAATTAACTTACATCTATCCTACACCGAGTGATCCAAAGTAGAAATCAATCTTCAAGATCCTTAATTCAATAAGATTAAGTGATTTTTGCCCCTTTTCCACGGATTACGGGCAATCATTTCTTCAAACTCGTGTTTAGAAGGCTTCACTCTTATGGATATCGACTCTCGGATACGATCTTTGTCATTATTTGATAATTTAAAAGTATTTCCTATTTATGTACATATAAATATATGCTCCACTCTTCAAAGAGGCGATAGACTGCTTGGAGATTAAGGAATAACCCTTTACACCTAGATCTCTTTGAACAATCCTCACAATCACCCGCCACTATTGAGTCATCTTTCAACCATAGAACCCATAGAAATGGCCCGGAACAACGAGGGAAATGTAAAGAAATGCCTTAGTGACTACGTGATAACATGCAATTTTATGCATTAATATCATGCATTTTATGGATTTATTCTTTGAAATATAATCATAAATGCATGTTATCATGAATTAAAATGATTAAAATGATAATTTTATGTTTAATAGAATGTTCTTGATTTTTCATAAATTAACACCATTTTAAGAGCATTATTCTCAAATAAATAAAGAAAGGAAGGAAGTTTCTCTCTCTCTCTCTCCTTCTCTTCCTCGCTTTCTTCCTCGCCCGCGTGTCTCTTTCTCTCTCCCATGTAACCTTTCTCTCTCTCACGTGCGTTCTCTCTCTTCCCCTCGCTCTCTCTATCATGACAGAAATTCCATCGTGAGGAGAGGCGGGAGGAAAAGTGATGTAGGATATTTTAGAAGATGTATCTAAATCCTACATTATAGGGGAGGATCTATGAATGATATCAGTAGGAATTATGATTATAAATCAGTGAAGATATGGAGATGATAAGTAGTGAAGATGAGCATAAAAGAATGATGAAGAGGAGGATGGATGTGAGGAGAAAGAAGGATGAAGTATAAATTATATAGAGAAGAAGAACAATACTAATATAATTCTGGAATGAGGAGGTTTTAGAAGAGATAGTACTAGCATTAGATATATATATATATATATATATATATATATATATATATATATATATATATATATATATATATATATATATTAGAGAATATAAAGATGGAATAAAGAATAAAAGTGTTGGGATATGGAAAATGTGGATGAGAGAAGGGATGATAAGAGCGAAGAAAGAGAAGAACTAGGTGAGAATACTATATTATATAATATAAGTTAGCGGATGTGGGAAGAGAGAAAGGAGGGCAAGAGAAGCGAAGACAGAGAGATATGAAGATAGCGGATAGTCTCGTGTTGAACTTAAAGATATCAACTGAACTATTATTCACGAAAATGAGAGAGGATGTTACCTTAATCTTCGTGAAGTGGATGCTCATCGAATCACCAAAATGATCCAGGATTTCCGCCGTTTGAATCTTACTTTGAAGTGGATGAAAGAGGAAAGAACGGGAGGGAGAAAAGAGAAAGGGAGATAGAATCAGAGATGGAGAGGTTGTGGGAGAATGGTGGAGACACAGGAGACATGAAACACAAGGTGATAATCACCGAAGAACCAAGAACCAAATTTCATTCAAAAAACTGTCTTCTTTTGTCGTGTACATTTGACGTTTTATAGCAAATAAAAGAAGAGAAGTTACGGTGATGCGTCGATTCGCGAAGGTGATTTTCCGCATTAGCTGACTGGTCAACCCGCCTTGACTTTGTGGCGCCTGATAGTTTATTAGATTTACGAAGTTTGTGGTCTTTTGCGCATACGATGTGGGCTTCTCGTGGTGGAGAGGCGTTGAATCGTCTCTTTCTTACGCTGATATGTGGTAAGTGGGGCGGTTATAGCTGCCCTTCGTGGATACCTTCTATGCTAACTTCTGCAACAGCTGATAGTTTGGAGTCTCATAATCTTTGACACGTGGTGGAGTTACGTGGAACGACTCGGGGAAGATGTGGAGTCTTCTTTATGCTGTTGATATTGCATACCAGTCTGACACATAGGAGCAGCTGCGATGCATCTCTTTAATTTTCCTCGTACGAACTTTTGCACAAACCGCGTAAAGCTTCGTCAGTTCCGTTGATTTCCGTAATAACCTCATGTTGACAATTCGCTTTCTTGGCTTGGACGGGCGTTGAATAAAGTTCGTTGGTAGATCTGATGTCATGGGAAGCTCGTGGAAATCCTGTTGTCTTCTCATGAGCCTCCATGATAACTTCATGTTCCTTGACTCGGGTTGTCATTGACAGTGTCGGAATGATGATATTCATCTTGGTGGTCCTTCTTGTCTGGTCGCGACAAGGCAAGGCACACGGGGCAAAGAACAGCTGGTGATCATAAAAACCCTGCCTCCTTCTCAAACAAGGTTGAACCTCTAGGATTCTTTCGGACGATGAAAAATCTTTCCGAGGTCATGGATGATATTCTGCTCATCGTGTTTGCTTTGTCCGTCAAGCTCTCAAATTGGCTTTCGTCCAAGGCATCAGATGAATCGCTGTTGAGTTCTCTCATGCCAATTTCCTTGTTGGAGTAGAATGTTTTGAAGATGAGACTGAGGAGCTGATTAATCTTTGACTCTATTCTTGACTCTGATGTCGTCATACTTCTTAGGACCGTGGATAGCTTCTTGTCTCTCTTTTGTCTCATATCAGCAGGGAGAGAGGAAGTGAAAAGATAGATTGTGATCTCCCAGTGGCTTGTGACTAAGATGGAACTTGTCTAGATGAGTCTTCAGTAGATAACAAGCCAAATCCTCATCGTTCTTGTGATGGTAAGAAGGGTAATTTTCCTTTTCTCCTTCAATCGTGCAGGTTATAATTCAATGCGAGATAATCCTCTTTGTTAGAAGCTTTCTTCATGCTGATTATCGTCATATGAGCTGACCCCATAATTGCATGGTTTTATTCATGCATTGGCTTTGTCTTGAAAATATTTCTGTAGATATTTACTTTCATATAGATCTCTCCTATAATTCTAACTAAGGGTGGTTTTCAAAGAGAAGGAAAATACAAATAGATTCCTACTGATTTTTCTTTCTTGAGATCAATACTTATAACTATACAAGGTGCCTATGATATGGTGGTTATGGTTTAGACAATTAGGAACCTATATCAAAAGGAAAAATGGTGGTTGACTTGGTCCATTCAAGGGATTCTAATTATCTAAGGGTAAGGATTAAATTCTTTGACCAAGTCAATCTTTAGATCAGTATAAAACAAGAAGAGGATGGAAGATAATTCCCTTAGAATCTACACTCTCTTTAAATTATTTAGAGAGGTCTTCTGCATCCATTTAATAAATGGATACTTTCTCAAGTTGATGGATAAGAAGGAGGAGGAGGATAGGTTCACTTACAACCCTTGTGTTCATGTTATGAAATATTTCTCCATCAAAAAGCCTCTCTTTGGCGATTTCTCTCTCTCTCTCTCTCTCTCTCTTGACAGAAATTTCTGTTGTGAGGAGAGATTTCTTTCACTCTCTTCCCCTCGTTCTCTCTCTCGTGACAGAAATTCTGTTACGAGCAGAGGCGGGAGGAAAATTCTTGCAATTTCTCTCTCTCTCCCTTTCTCTCTCTCTTTCGCAATAGAAATTTTCGTCGCGAGGAGAGATTTCCTTCTCTCTCTATCCTAAGCCTCTCTTTCTCAAGACGGAGAGGCGAACCTCTCCGTCTTTCCTCGCGTCTCCTCGCGATGGAAATTACTTTTGTCACAAGGTAACCACGAGGGGAATCTCTCCCCTCTCTTTCTTCTTTTCTTGTCTCTCCCGCTCTCTTCATGATGTAGGATATTCAGGATATGTATCTAAATCCTACAATAAGGGAAGGATCTATGAGTTGATATCAATGAGAATGACGTAGGGTAGATAATTAAAATATAGAGGATTATATGTGTGAGGGGTGATAGGTGAATAAGAGGATGATAAAGGTGATAAATTTATATATTAATAGAGAAGAGATTGTAGAGAGAATTTGGATAGTGAAAATTATAATAGATAGTATAAACAGTGAGTGAGAAAGACGTGAGATAAGAATTAAATATATAGAATAATGATGAAGATAATGAAAGGATGGAAAAGGAAAGAGGGATGGATGTGATGAGATAGATTAGCGTGGAGATTATTAAGAGGGTAGTGAAGAGAGTTAAGAGAGATAAGGATAATAGTTATAGAGGAAAAGTGGAGAGACAGAAGAGTCTAATGCTGGATTGACGATTTTGGGACTGAACTATCAATCACGTAGAAGAGAATGAGGATGTTACCTAGTGACAACGGGAAGTAGATGCTCCGGACGATCTCTACACGATCACGATAACTCCTATGATGGTTCTTACTTCGAAGTGGATGAAAGTGGACAGCAAGTGAGGGAGGAATGATAGGAGGATAGAACTCGGAAATGAGTATGGAGTAGGAGGAATGGATGGGCACGAGATTAACGCAATGAACACATGAGTAACCTTGAAAACCAACTGACAATTTCATTCAAAAAAACTTCCCGTTTTCTTTACAATGTGTTTTCTTTTATAGGAAAGAGAAAGATCAGGAAGTTGTGACAAAGAGACGCCTCAGGGAGATGGAAGTAGTGGTGGCGGTTACACTTTCTCTTCGTGGACGGTCGTCTATTTCTCTTTCTTCTGATATTGCAGGAAGGTTGACCGTAGAATCACGGAAAGTTTTGTTGACGGTCGTTTCTATCGGTGAAGCGGCTGCTTCATTTGCAGGTGTTGATGTGGAGCTCCAGATGGTCGTTGACTGATAGGTTATTCTCTCGCGGGGAGGTAGTGATATTGTTGCGCGATCGCAGAGGTAACAGACTCCTTTTATCCTTTGAGTGGTTCTGAAGTATCGTGATATATTGTCATCTTCTTCTCATTTTGCTCACTAGTCTCTGAAGCAAGTGAGACACGTCCAAATATCTGTGATAGTGTTGACGAGTCTTTTATCCTTTGAAGTTTTCAATTCGACCAGCTGGCGGTGAGTAGACATTAATAAGTGAACGTTGATGGGGACGGTAGTCTAATAAAAGTTTAGTGAGTGTGGTTTATCGTGAAGTGGTGTGATCGTTGGAGTAATCTGTGTCAGACGGATGACGGTGAAGAGTCGTAAGTTGATGGAGATGTCCATTGGAGTCGACGTTGTCATCAAAGGTAAGTTATCTTCATGCTTTTATCCAACTTCACGATCGTTGATAGCCGGAAATGGACGAAGATTCTGTCCGTATTATCATGAGTCTTCATCTATTTTATGTCGGTTGATGGCTGAGATGAGGAGGATCTCTGGAAAATCGGTCGCAGTTATCGGATCAGCTCTTCATCTTCCTTGTGATAGTAAGGAGAACAGTTGTCCTCTTCTTGCTTCAACCGTGGGGTAGGACTTATCCGTGGAGAATAGTTGTTCTTTCCCTTGACGATAATGTCTTTTAGTTGTAAAGCTCCTTGTATCTACTGTGCTGAGCTCCAATAACATATGCAGGGTTTACTCATGCAAAAGCTTGGTCATGAACAAAATTAGAAGATAGTGTTCTTCCATATGTAGTTGGCATGTAGATCTCTCCTACAATTCTAGTTAAAGGTAGTTTCAAAGAAAAGGGATTATAATACCAAAGATGTTCCTATTATCTTCTTTTGAGATCATATATTAACATAAGGCACCTATCATGTAGTGGAGGTGGTTTGGGAAGTAGGAACCTATTTCAAAGATAAAAGATGGTTGACTTGGTCTAGTCAAAGAATTCTAGGTATCTAAGGATAAAAGTTAATTTCTTTTGACAAAGTCAATCTTTAGATCAGTTTATAAAGGGGAGAGTAGGGAAAGTGATTCCCATCGAATCTTCACTCTCTTTTAATGACTTAGAGAGGTCTTTTTCACTCACTTCATGGATAGTGAGTTTCTCAAATTCTTTTGTAAGGAAGAGGATGGCATGCTGCTGCAATTGAGGATGGGTTCTCTTCCTTAAATTATACCTTGGTTCCAAAGGAGGTCTCGTGTTCATTTGTTGAAGTGAGGCTTTCTCGATTCCCCCGGGGTTGGAAGACTTCATCTCCGAGGAAGTGTCTTTCATATTTAAGAAGAAGTCAGAATGCTAAAGAGGGGCATAAGACAATAGATCATGAGAGGTAATCCATGAGGCATCACTTATTGGTTTGTCTTTCCATTGTACTAAAATTTCGTAATCCTCCTCCTTGGAATTAGTGATAATAGTTCTATGATCAAGGATCTTATCAATCAGTCCAACAGTAGACACAAGATTAGGAGAAATAAGAGAGTTTTGAAGACTTTCACTCTCAAGAGGAAGGGGAGAAGGAGATATGTCATTAGGTATGTCATGATTCTCATGAAATTCTAGTAAATCAGAAATATTAAATGAATTAGAAATGCCCCAATCATTAGGAATATCAACGATATATGCATTGTCATTAATTTTTGAAAGAACTTGAAAAGGACCATAGCTTTTGAGTTGAAGTTTAGAATAGAGTTTAGGAAGTCTATGGGGATGAATCTTAACCATTACTAAATCACCTTCTTTAAAATTTTTGTATCTTTTATGGATATTAGCAGTAAGTTTATATGACTCATATGATAAAGCAAGTTGTTTTGAGACAATGTCATGAATGGTATGAATATGCTCAATGAATGATTCAGATGAAAATGATTTGGGATGCTCATGAGTAATAGAATGCAAATCGATAGGCCTTTTACGGACATGACCATAAACAACATGAAATGGAATAAGTCTAGTGGATCTATTTGGTGAGCAATTATAAGCAAATTCAATGATAGGCAGAAGTTCATTCCCAACTAGATTGGTAATCTTGAATTAGACATCTTAGAAGGTTACCAATAGTTCTATTAACCACTTTTGGTTTGCCCATCGGTTTGGGGATGATAGGCAGTAGAATACTTTAACTTAGTATTTAATTTATGCAATAAAGTTTTCCAAAAATAAGACATGAATCTAACATCTCTATCAGATACAATGGAAGTGGGAATGCCATGAAGTCTCACAATTTCCTTAAAGAAAAGATTAGCAATGTGAGAAGCATCAGAGGTTTTAAAACATGGGATGAAATGACTCATTTTAGAAAACCTATCCACTACCACAAAGATAGAATCAAATTTTCTTAAGGTCTTGGGTAATCCTAAAATGAAATCCATACTGATGTCTTCCCAAGGCTTACTAGGAATGGGAAGAGGAATGTATAAACCGGTATTTTGCTTCACTTGTTTACCTCTAATGCAAACTTTGGCTATGTGTTTCTTCATTTTTGGCCAAAAGAATCTATGTTCCACATCTGTTGTGGTCTTATCTCTTCCAAAGTGACCAGCTAATCCTCCTTGATGAATTTCCCAAATAAGGAAATCTCTAATGGAGGTGCTAGGAATACACAACCTATTATCCTTAAATAGGTATCCATCATGAATCTGAAAATCCTTATGATTAAGAGAATTTCCCATTAGTAGTTCATTGTAGATTTTCTTAAAGTCCTTAAAACTATCATATATTTCTTTTATTTTATCTAATCCTATAATTTGAGGAGATATGATACTTAGGAGATGATTTTTCCTACTAAGGGCATCAGCAACTCTATGATCTTCTCCCGGTTTATGTTTAATAACAAAATTATAAGATTTCAGAAATTCAATCCACTTAGCATGCCTAGGATTCACCTTCTTTTGAAAACTAAGCCATTTAAGGGCCTCATGATCAGAAAATAGAATGAATTCCTTACATATGAGATAGTGTCTCCGATGTTTCAAGGTTTGGACTAATGCATAAAGTTCTTTGTCATATGTAGAGTAATTAAATTTAGAACTATCCAGTTTTTCACTATAGAAAGCAATGAGATGACTTTCTTGACTAAGTACTCCACCTATACCTACATTAGATGCATCACAAGCCACTTCATAAATTTTAGAAAAATCAGGGAGTCTTAAAACAGGGGCTTGAGTAATCAACTCCTTAATCTTATCCAAAGCTTCTTGAGCCGATTTAGTCCACTCAAAGTCACCCTTCTTTAAACAATTTGAAATGGGGGCTGTTATGGTGCTGAAATTTCTAATGAATCTCCTATAGAACGAAGCTAAACCATGAAAACTTCTTACCTCACGAATATTAGTAGGAGTTTCCCATTGAAGAATGGCTTGGACCTTAATTGGATCAGCCTTGATACCTTGGGCTGAAACTATAAATCCTAACAATTGGATATTATTGGAAAGGAATTGACATTTCTTAAGATTGGCCTATAATTGGCATTTCTCTAAGCTTCTCAAACAGCAATCTAAGATGTTCTACATGATCATTGTGGGTTTTACTATATAGTAATATATCATCAAAGTAAACCACTAAAAATTTACCCATAAAATCTTTAAGTGTATGTATCATAAGTCTCATGAAAGTACTTGGTGCATTTGATAATCCAAATGGCATGACAAGCCATTCATATAATCCATCTTTTGTTTTAAATGCAGTCTTCCATTCATCACCTTCTCTAATTCTAACTTGATGATATCCACTTCTTAAATCAATTTTCGAAAAGATAGATGATCCCAGCTAACATGTCCAATAAATCGTCTAACCTTGGGATTGAAAACTTATACTTAATTGTGATCTTATTTATGGCTCTACTATCTACACACATTCTCCATGTTCCATCTTTCTTTGGCACTAATAATGTGGG
The DNA here is from genome assembly GCA_024174645.1 of Lemna minuta. NCBI lineage: Eukaryota > Viridiplantae > Streptophyta > Magnoliopsida > Alismatales > Araceae > Lemna > Lemna minuta. Next base: position 10,334,004 of record CM044116.1, read on the forward strand.
GACAGCACAAGGACTCATGCTCTCTCTTACAAGTCACTTTTCCATAAGCTCACCTACTTGTTTCCTTAGTTCCTCATGTTCAGTTGGACTCATCCTATAATGTGGTAATTTAGGCAAATTAGAGCCGGGGATTAGGTCAATAGCATGCTGAATATCCCTTTTAGGGGGAAGGAGAGGAGGTAATTCTTCTAGAAAAACATCCATAAATTCAGTCATCAAAGGGATTAATGGAGGGGGAATGGAATCGGTATCATCCTCACTTGGGATTTCCTTGGGAATTAGAGCATATATAATCGGTTTTTCCTTACTGCTGCTATCTTTACTACTGATATTTTCAGTAAGAGTAAGAGGGGCTGAAACCTTAGATAATTTGCTAGGATGAAGTTTCTTCATGTATGGTTTCAAGGTTATCCTTTTGTTCTTAAACATAAAGGAACAGTCATTAGTTCTTCCCTGAATTCTAACATCGTTATCATATAGCCAAGGTCTTCCTAGAATGATGCTACCTATGTCGATGGGAACAACATCAAGCCATACTTGATCCTCATATGATAGGATTTTAATAGTTAATAAGCATCTCTTATCTATTGGCAAGGAAGAATTAATCACCCATGATACTTCATAAGGGTTAGGATGCTTTTCACAAGGAAGTCCTAATTGTTTTGAAGGCCTTTTTCAGATATGGCATTAACACTACTTCCACTATCTATAATCACTTTATAATAATCATTTCCGATCTTAATATAAGTGAAAAAAATAGCAGTCCTAAGACAGGGTTCTTGGGAGGTTTATGATAACATGCAATCTTAACATGATAAAACATGATTATTAATGCAATTTAAGGCATAAAACATGACATTTATGTGCATGTTATCATACTTTGAGTGCATTTCTATCATTCTATGCATATTTATGTCATAATCTCAAAATGCACTAAATTAGGGTTAATTATGAGAAATTAAGGATAAATAATTTTATAAACCATCTTTACTTAAGATTATGAATGGTTTTTAAAGTTAAATAATAAGAGAAATCATTTTTATGAACATTCATTTAATTTTCTAAAAATGAAATCTTTTAAAAATGAATGTATTTTTGAAATATAAATTAAATCTCTTGTTATTTAAATATTTTAAATTTTTAGAATGATAGATAATTAAAATTCAGATCAAATGAAAGAAATTTGGATTAATTTGGGGTTGTATTTTAAAAGATATGATTTTTTCAATTTTTAGGGATTTTTCTGTATTTTTCCGGATTTTTTATGATTTTATTTTCTATTGAAAACATTAAAAAATAATAATAATAAATAAATAAAAAATGGGCAAAATGGGCGCGGGACCCGCGTGGATGCGACGTGGCACGCAAGGCCACGTGGCAGCGCCACGCGGACCCGTGCAGCGCCTACGTGGCGCGATATACATAATATTATTTATTTACTCTATATAATAAGGTTCTTTGTCCTTCCCTATATGGGAAGGGTCATAACCTTACAGATCGTCGGGTCTTATAAACCCGACGATCTCTTCTTTTTTTTCCAGTGTGGGACTAATCCACACTATTCTTACCTTTCAGGCGACGTGGCGCGAGGAGGAGCGTCGGATCGACGGCGCGCGTCAATCCCACGCGTCGATCGCGTGAGCGCGGTCCACGGATCAGGGATCAGACGCACGTGCCAAATAGAGGAATTATAACGGTTGGATCATCGGCGACGTGGCAGCATCGCACGCGTCGATCGCGTGGAGGCCAGGAACACCGAAGATCATCAAAAACACGTGCTTTTAATAAGGCGTTATAACGGCCAGGATTAGATCTCGAGGGGAGCATCTGACGCGTCGGATCAAGATCCAACGGCGAGGATTTAAGGCGTTTTATAACGCCTGATTTGAAGACTTCAGCAAGACCGTCAGATCACGATCTAACGGCTGCGAATCGATGCGTTTTTAAACGCATACGATCCAAGCCCATCTCACGCGTCCGATCGCGATCGGACGACTGGGATTTACTTATAACGGTTCGTGATGAACCGTTTCATCACGACCGTTGATCGCGCCTTAACGCATCGATCGACGGCTCTCCTTTTTCGCCCTTATAAATAGACGAGTTCTTCGTCGTTTTGATGTATTCTTGAGAGATTTGATCTAATTGACCTATCTATACGCATCTTCTCTTGAATCTCTCTCTTGTAATCACTTCTAGACAAGATTCCGCGTCCACGGAGTGTTTATAAGAGAGATTTCGACGATCGTGCGAGGAGAATTTGTCTCTTGAACACCGATGTTCACGTTTGAATTCGCGGAATGAAGAGCCGTCGATCCGGCGATCAATTGGATCGATTTGATCGTTATCTCGGGTTAGAAAAAAAGTTTATCCTCTTATCTATCGTCGTGTATCATCAATTTTAGGATTAGGACTTCAATTTAAATTTAATTTCATTTTAATTTCGATTTGTGTTCTTCACGATTTCGAAAATTTCTTCCCACTTCCATCTTTGATTTCTCCGTGATTACTAATCCAAATCGAGTGATTTTTGATTCCACGGATAGATCTTTGAGTCTTCTTTCTAAAAACACCATTTTCCCTAATTTCTCACCTCAATTCATCGTCCAATTTGACCAAATTCCAAAAGATATCTCGAAAATACCTAAATTCCCTGTGGATTCGACCCGTATTTACCATTATACCCCTCAATTATCTCTTAATTCCCCAAATTGGTAAGTTCGGATTAATTTTTGACACGAGACCGTGTGAAATCGACGACCTCGCGGTCTCGTCTTGTCAGTTTGGAGGCATAATTTTCTCATTACATTAATAAATTGGCTGACATCTTCACTATCATTGATCATGGCCTCATCCAATTCATAAACTTCATCTTCTAACTCAACTTCTTCATTAGTATCATCTGGAAGAGGTTCAGAAGTATCTATGAAAAGGGCTAATTTGGACAATTGGTCTTGACATGCCCTAATTGTTGGCAATTAAAACACCTAACATTGGTATTAGTTCTAGGGATTGTATTTGAGAATTGGGTAGTCTTTGGAAGGCTATTGTTGGTGCTCATATTTCTATTATTATTAGGATGTAAGTTAGGGGTGCTATTTCCTTGTCCTCTAGTGAAGGTTCGGGGCTGATTGAGATTAGTATACCTAGGGTTCTTCTTAAAGAATCCATCTAATCTTATGGCAAGTTTATAGGCTTCATCTAAGGTAGAAACTTCCCTAAGCTCTAATTCGATCTTAATATCTTCCCTAAGACCTGTTTTAAACCTAGAAATAATGCTCAATTGATCTTCTTCTAACTCACAAGCAATCATTAGTTCTTGAAATTCATTTATATAGTCTCTTACACTTCTTTGTTTTTGCTCAATCCTCTGCCAAGTATCTATAAGTTGGCTTTTATAATTTACGAGAACATACTTAGTCCTAAGTCTACCTTTCATTTCTGCCCAAGTAGTGATCCTATCTTCATATCTATATGCACATATCTTTAGGATACTCTTCCAATAAGTCTTAGCAGATCCGTCTAATTTTAATTCAGCAAATTTTAACTTTCTTTCTTCCGAATAATCAAACCAACCAAAGTATGAGTCAAGATGGGATTCCCAATTGAAGAATTATTTTGGATCATCACTTCCTTTAAACATGGGAATGTCTACTCTAACTTGGTTATACTGATATTCAGTTCTATCCCTAGGATAATGATCATTAGAAGGTATAAAATTTGAGGAATTAGGACGATCATTAAAAGGTTCCTTGGGAATCTTTACTTGAGAAGAACTAGCTTCCCAAGAGTTGGACTTCTTTGGAGATTCTAACTTCTTAAGCCTAATGTCTAGCTTATCTACTTTCATAGTATTGGATTGCACACTAATAGTAAGGGCTTGCAAATTAGCATTAATGGTTTGCAAGTTAACATTAGTGGCTTGCATACTCTCTACCATAACTCTAGCCCAAGGAGGTAATGTATCATCTCAGATAGGTTCAGCAGGGATATGTGGAGGATTGACATTAGTATTCGTTTCAGCATTAGCATTAGGAACGATGGACTTAGACCTAGTATTCATGATGATTATATATGAGTAAAGAAATGATACTAATTCCCACTAAAATGATATCAAATCAAACTGTGCTCTGATACCAAATATGATGTAGGATATTCAGGATATGTATCTAAATCCTACAATAAGGGAAGGATCTATGAGTTGATATCAATGAGAATGATGTAGGGTAGATAATTAAAATATAGAGGATTATATGTGTGAGGGGTGATAGGTGAATAAGAGGATGATAAAGGTGATAAATTTATATATTAATAGAGAAGAGATTGTAGAGAGAATTTGGATAGTGAAATTATAATAGATAATATAAACAGTGAGTGAGAAAGACGTGAGATAAGAATTAAATATATAGAATAATGATGAAGATAATGAAAGGATGGAAAAGGAAAGAGGGATGGATGTGATGAGATAGATTAGCTTGGAGATTATTAAGAGGGTAGTGAAGAGAGTTAAGAGAGATAAGGATAATAGTTATAGAGGAAAAGTGGAGAGACAGAAGAGTCTAATGCTGGATTGAGGATTTTGGGACTGAACTATCAATCACGTAGAAGAGAATGAGGATGTTACCTGGTGACGACGGGAAGTAGATGCTCCAAACGATCTCTACACGATCACAATAACTCCTCTAATGGTTCTATATAATATTTACGGATTATTATATATAATTAAAACATTATGATGTTTAATCTTAATTATATTTAAGATCATGATCATGTTTTAATGATGAAAATATAAGAGAAAAGATCTTTATTAACATTTATGTGTTTTTATAAATATATTTTATAAGATACATAAATGTATTAATTTAATTAATATTTATTCTCTTATTATTTTAATAATTTGACTTTTTATAATGATTGATTATTCAATTTATGATCCAATAAAATAAATTTGAATTAATTTGGAGTTGTATTTTGAAAGTTATGATTTTTACAATTTTAGGGATTTTTCTGGAATTTTTCTGATTTTATTTAAGTGTATTTTCGATTTTTAAGTATTTAAATTAATTAAAATAAAAGCAAAAAGAGTGCATATTTCGCGCGAGCCCACGTGGATGCGACGTGGCACTCAAGGCCACGTGTCAAAGCCACGCGGACCCACACGAGTGCCTGCGTGGCACTGAGGTGACATATATATTATATATTTAATACATAGGTTATAGTACTTATAAGCGTTCCATAGAGGAACTCGCTAACCCACTATAATTGGCTCACCTTATATACTCAGCAGGCCATCTTTTTCTTCGTGTGGGACTATGTTCCCTTCGTTTTGTTTGATTGCAGGACGCGTGGCATGACGTGGAGCGTCGGATCAACATCACGATGAAAGGCGCGCGTCGATGCGGTGGACCTTTGATCCACCGGATAAGGAATCAGCGCACATGCTTAAATCACGATTTAAGTGAACCTCTCGAGAAATGATATAGCGATGCGTGGACTCACCTTGATCGCCCGATGAAGTTCCAACGGACGATCGAATCGACGCGTTTCCTTCTTCCCGTGATGAGGATGCATCTCAACCCTTCATCTGCGATGGGATGATCATCAATTAGAAGCACCAATTCGCCAAAGGATGCTTCATCCTGACCGTCAATTGCGAGGCGTCTGTTCATCAGACGGTTACGCCCAATTTCCTCTTTAAATACACTGTTCTTCACGACGAAAAAGACTCGCCCTTGAATCTTCAAGAAATTCGAACTGTCCAGACACCAATTCAAGTGCCATTCGATTTCATTGCATTCTTGATGCATTTCCGCATCTGATGAGCACTTGAAATCGGTTTTGATTGAGAGATAGAGGAGAAATCACATCTTGAACTTCAATTTCATCTTCGAAAACGCGGAATGAAAAGCCATGCATCTGGCGATTAATTGGATCATTTCGAAGGCTACTTTGGGTTAGATTGCGTGTTTTCATCTTAATCTTTCATCATTTAGTGTTAATTTTACATTTTGAATCGTAGATTAAGTGTAATTTCGTTTTAATTTCAGTTTTAAATCAATTTCACGATACGAATTTTCTCCTAATTTCAAACTTCGATTACTCAGCAAATTCTTATCCAAATCACTCGATTTTAGATTCCGTGGATTTGCAATTTAGTTATCTTTCTTAGTATCATAAATTTCCCAATTTCTAATCTCAATTCGTTGTACGATTTGATCGAATTTCAAAGATATCTCTCAAAATTCCCCAATTCTTCGTGGATTCGACCCTTATTTACAATTATACTTCTAATATCGTTAATTAATATATAAATTGGTAAGTTTAGGACTTTGTTTTGACATTATATCGTGTGTATTCAATGACCATACGAATCAGTCTCGTCAGTTGACCGACGCGATTTGAGGAGAGAGAAGAGCAAATCAACGACCATAAATGCTCCAGATTAAAACCTTTATATCCGACTATCCTGATGGAGTTAGGATCTGAAATTTCATGGGCATGATCATCATTTCATGATCCATGAATCTTCTGGGGTTGATTAAAGTTCTGAGACAAAAAATTAGGGTTATTAATGATTTGTTGTATGCTTCTAGCATTGACTAGCCAGAAGGAAAGAAAGCAACGATGGATCATTCATCATGTGTTGAACATCATTCTTAGTGAGTTTCTTCCCTCTTTTGTTCCTCGTGTTGGATGCAAGACACCAAGTCCAGGGCAAAAATATATGGCTCTCGAAGGTATGTTTTGATTAGGGAGCATCATTGGATTGTATTTTATCATAAATATTTAGATTAGGATCATTTTCTATCCATTTCTTCTATTTTCCTCATCTGTTCATCCACATTTCCATATTTACAAACCCTGAAAAATCACTTTCCACCATCGATCAAGGGTTTGTAATATCTGAAAAGAGTGTGGAAGCACTTGTTCGGTTCATTTCATCTCCACGCACATTTTCTTCCTTTCATCAATCATTTTCGATTTCTAAATCCAAAAATACCAAAAAATATCTTCTGATTTCAATCTATTAACCTTCCTCTCTGTGGATTCGACCTTGAGTTGCCATTGTTCTAATTTAAAATTCAGATTTGAAGAGTTGAGTATAAATTTGTTTGATATGTAAAATCACTCATTCAACGACCGCGTTTTTACGCCTATCACTACGCTAGCCTTGTCCTCAAGAGACCTGTCACTCGAATTCATGCACCCCTTAATAGAGGTGCAAATTTTAGAAAAGATTCACACATAATGAGTATGCTTCCTATCTTCTACGGTAAACCTTTCGAGGACCCATATAGACACGTAGACGAGCTTTCCCAAGTATGTGAAATAAATCAGATTCATAATATCCCAACCTACGTAATGAAGACGAAACTCTTGCCCGCTACACTTAGAGATCAAGCTAAGGATTGGTTTTTAAATTTAGGAATAGAATTCACTAGTTGGACAAAATGGAGGAATAATTTCTTCGAAAATATTATTTCTTAGGGAAAACGACCTTCGTTCGAAAAGCCATCCATGAGTTTACCCAAGGCCTGAGTGAAACCTTTCACAAAGCCTAGGAGCGACTTAGAGACCTCACTAGGGAGTGTCCTAACCATGGAGTGTGTAACCATGAATTAAGACAAATATTGATGTAGGATACTACAAAAAGATGATGATAATTGCAATGAAGGTGAGTATGAATGCGGTGAGTAAGAAAGATAGGTGAGGGGATGATACAGATAGTAATTAATGAGATTGAACTCTAAATTAATCCTACAAAGTGATAGATGATCTATGAATGATATCACGTTGGAATGGGGATGTATCACAATGATATTTTGGATGTTAGATAAGGAATGAGAACCAATAGAATAATTTGATCTAAATTGGACTTATCGATTTAGAATTGAACTATCTATCACTAAAATAATTTTAGAGGATGAGTACCTTGATCAGGCGTGAAGATGATGCCTTTGAATTCACCAAATGATCCAAGATATCCTTGATTTGCTTCTTGATTTTAGATGAATGAAAGGGACATCAAGGGAGGGAGAATAGATAAGGGAGATAGAACTCGGAGTGATATGAAAGGGGAGATGTAATGGGATTCACATAGAACACAAAAAGTTTTCATAAAGAAAACAATTTCATTCCATTAAAACAACAACATGCGTTCTTCTCTTACAATTGTCCCTTTTATAGGGTGAAGAAGATAGAGAATTTTAGAGTGAAGAGATGCCTCGAGGATGGAGAAGGCAGTTATGGCAGTTACAACACCTTTTCTGGATTGGTTTTAGGCCTCTTCAAGGATCTAATCATCAATGACATGGAGATACGTGGAATATCCTTGATCCTGCGTTGACTTATGATAGTTTTGGTGGTTATGGAGGTAGTTGCTTGCTCGGCTGACCTTGATGTTCTTCAATTATGAGACTTGACTTCATGCGTAGCCGAAGGATGAGAAGTGTAAGCTCATTGATATTGTGATAATCTTGTCGATTTTGGTAGTTATGAGGACTGTCCATTGGTAGATATTAGAATAAGTCTTCATCTTCTCCATTAATCGTGAAGGTATTGCTCAAAATGGGAGGTAGTCCTCATTGTTGAAGCTTCCTTTATGCTTATTATCATCATATAAGATGTCTTCATGCTGAACGATCATCATAAATGCTTGACCAGACTTGACTTTGGTTTTAATCATGCGTGGGCTTTTAACTTGAAGTAGAACCTAAAGATATTTTCTTCCTTAAGTTACTAATATATAGATCCCTTCTATGCTTCTAACTACGGGTGGGTATTCAAAGAAAGAAGGGGATATGATAACAAAGATGTTTCTTTTTTTTTTGAGATCATTCATTTATACATAGGAACCTATGATATAGTGAGTAGAGTTTGGATGATAAGGAACCTATATCAAGGTAAAACGTGGTTGACTTGGTCCAACCATGGAATTGTAAGTGTTCTAGGGATGAGGATTGAATTTCATATGAACAAGTCAATCTTTAGATCAAGATATAATTGGAAAAGGAGGGAAACTAAGTCCCCTTGGCTCTACACTCTCTTGTATTGTCTTAGAGCGGTTTTCTTCATTCATTTCTTGAATGGATAATTTATCAAACTTGTGAATAAGGAGGAGTATGCTATTTTTTTGCTGTTGGGAATGAGTACTCTTCCTTAGTTCATACCTAGATTCACTTGGAACCCTTGTGTCCTTGTGTTCAAATGATTTTTCATCATAAACCTTTCGAGGATCCATATAGACATGTAGACGAGCTTTCCCAAGTTTGTGAAATTAATCATCTTTAGAATGTCCCCGCCAACACGATGAAAATGAAACTCTTTCCCGCTACTCTTAGAGACTGAGCCAAGGATTGGTTCTTAAAATTAGGGAAGGAACTCACTAGTTGCACAAAGATGGAGGAAGAATTTTGAAGAAAATACAATGCCGTAGGGAAAACTAGCTTCGTCCAGAAAGCCATATGCAAGTTTACCCAAGGCACGAGTGAAACCTTTCACGAGGCCTGGGAGCAATTAAAAGATCTCACTAGGGAATGTCCACACCATGGAGTGTCTAACCATGAATTAACACAAATATTTTATGATGGGTTAGGCCTGCAATATAGATATCTTTTAGATGCAGCAAGTGGCGGCACGTTCATGAGAAAATATGAAGACGAAGCTATGGAACTTATCGAGACGGTGGCAGAGAATAGCCACCACAATGCAACTAGACCATTCGGAAGAGGTGCGATGCCGAAGGGATAGATGATCGAAGCCAAATCAGTGGAGACGGGGATGCTACTAGAAAGAATCGATAAAATGGTGGAATTCCATAATTTACTACTAGACCGACTCAATATCTGCAACGGTTTCTGAAGGACTCGCCCCCGTCTCACTCCATAGAAGCATCGTCGTGTGCCAATTGCTCAAGATTTGACCACATCGAATTAGATTGCCTTGTAATGGCAATCCAAGGGCAAGGCATGTTCAGACAAGGTCCATCGGGAGGACCGAATCAACAGGGACGACCGAATCATCTGGGTGCATACCCTAATTATTATAATACCCCTGTTTTCAATAATCCTTTGTAGAGTGCAGGATTTTGGAGGAACAATGATCAACCCTATCCTCCATCATACAATGGTCAACAACAACATCAGCAACCCTACGCTAATCAAAGGCAGTCATCGTTCGTCCCACCGACGCAACCGCAAGCTTACACACAAGCTCCACGCCAGACCGCGCCGACATCCGATCTGATCCTCGAAGGGATCTTGCAATTAATGGAGCACATGACGCGAATGAACTCATGCGTGGATGAAATACAGGACTTCGTCAAGACGAATGTCCAACCGACGACCGATAAGAAGGGTAAGCAAGTAAATTTTACTGACCAACTACCCTCGCAGGCCACAGCTAACCCGAGGAATTTTACTGATCAAGGGGCCTCGTCGAGCCAGAAGCATAATATCAACCATGTATAGGTCGACGAGGAGGCTGTGGAAACAACATTAGCGATATCGAGCCTTCGGAGTGGCAAAGATCTACTGGATCCATACAAGGATCATCCTATCCACCAAGGCTCGATCGAAGAAGAAGAAACACCAATAATCATCAAGCACGATAGCGATTCGGAGGACGAGGAAGAATAGGCTAAGGCCGAACCTAACCCCGACACATACAAGCCCCCTGCGCCTTATCCTCAAGCACTTAATCCCCCTAAAGCCAAGATTAATGAAACCGATGATCATCTACTAGAAGCCTTTAAGAAGGTAACCATTACCATTCCCTTAATAGATGCCATCAAGCATATCCCTTCCTATGCCAAATTTCTCAAAGGTATATGCACTCCTCATAGAAACCCAAGAAGGATCCAACTTAGTGAAACAATGAGTTCAATCATGATGAATTCCCTATCCATTAAAAAAAGAGATCCGAGTGCACCCATGATAACGAGTGAAATAGGAGGAATGTCCTTTACTAGATCCTTGCTAGATACAGGAGGTAGTATTAACATCCTCCCTAAAGCTGTATTTGACCATCATCAAATAGGAGAGTTGCAACCTTTCTTAGTAGAGTTATGCTTAGAAGATAGATCGGTAAAGAAACCACATGGACTAGTAGAAGATATAATCGTGAGGATAGAAGATTGCTATTTCCCGGTAGATTTCCTAGTCATCAATATGAAAATGACCAAGGAGCTTAGCCAAGCCCTGATCATCTTAGGACGACCCTTCCTAGCTACCGCGAAAGCTATCACAGATTGGGGGAAAGGAGAAGTAATTCTCAAAGTAGGAGAGCACACAATGAAGGTCGACATCAACAAGCTTATGAAATACCCTTCACAAGCTTCCGAGGACTTGGGCGCTATCGACTTCGCCGACGACCAGGATATAGACACCTGCGTAGAAGAAGTGATGATGATCAACGAGGAAGCAAGATTTACAGAGCTACCAATGGACGAGCCTACCTTGGAGCCCAAGACTCCCCCATCAGCACTCAAGTACGCCTTCCTTGATGAAGAGAAAGAAAAGCCGGTGATTATTTCGTCCAAGCTGGATATTAAGCAGGAGGAACAATTACTAGAAGTATTAAGGCGGAATGAAGATGCAATTGGTTAGACCTTGGAAGACCTAAAGGGGTTGGACCCTTCACTATGCACTCATCACATCTTTCTAGAGGATGAGTGATGTAGGATATTTTGAAATGGTAATATGTATGAAGATGTGATGGAAAATGAGTGAACTAGAAGATGAATACTTACTGATATTAGTTATGAAATATTCCTACAAATTATGAAGGATCTATGAATGATATCAATGAGGATATATGTATTATTCAGAGAGAATATTGTAAAGGTTAAATCAGAAGTGTGAGAATAAAGTAATGAAGATGGCAATGAATATGTAGATGAAGGAAAATGGAATAGAATATGAAATGAGTTATTTAATGAATAAGAATGATTATGAGGGTAATTTCTTATAACGAGGAGGAGAGTTAAGACTGATAAGATGGAGGATTAAAGTAAGATGAGTGAATGAAAGAGGAAGATAATTAAGAAATATAATGGGCAGGATGAAATTTATGAATGTGTCGAGTGAGAAAGGAGATGGAGAAAGTGACGTATTTATCTTAATGAATATAATTTTCTATTTTAATATTATATCGTGGAATAGAATTTAAGTGATAATACAGAAGTCAGAAGTATGTATTAGTGAGAATATGGAGAAGGATAATTTGGTAGATAATGTGGAGATAGCGATAATGATAAAAGTCATGATAAGAGGGTGATCACGATAATGAGAAGAACTAAGTAGGGTGTGACGAATTATGTGGTGAAGAAAGAATAACGTGGAGATTAAATAAGATGGATAGAACTAAGATTGGGGCTTATATGATATAAGATGATCTCGGATGGTAGATAAATAGACAGAACAAATAAGGGGAATAACGTTGGACTTATGATCTATGGAGGGAACTATCATTCACGATAAAGTTGAGAGGACGATACCTGAAATTATTGTGAAGATGACGCCTTTGAGATTACCAACGGTCCAATATATTTCTTTTTTCTTCTTATTGTGATATGGATGAAAGAGGACAGCAGTGGAGGGAGAAAAGAGAGGAAGATAGAACTCGGATTGAAGGTTTTGGAAGAGAGAACAGATAACAAGAACACGATGAACACAATGCTTTTCCAACCAAGGAAAACAAACTCATTTCATTAAAACAACATCACCGATTCTCTTACATTTGTCTCCTTTATAGATTAGAGAAGATAGGGATGTTTATAATGAAAGAGATGCCTCGAGGCGGGAGAGGCAGTTATGGCGGTTATTACACCCCTCTTCGTGAATGCTTCTTCAATGGTGTAGTCTTCACGTTATGGAGATACTTGGGAAAAGTTTAGCGAACAAGTAAGTTATTCCTTGATCCCGTGAGGTCTCATGGCGGTTGTGGCAGTCTTAGATGCGGTTGCTCAGTTAGTTGATAATTAGGAGGAGTTATCTTCGACTTAAACAACCGTGGATGACTGATATCCATTGGGAGGCGGTTATGGATATCATCGTGCTCTCCTTTCTTGGTTGTAGCTTTCATCGAGTTGATCGGTCTTTATACAAGCTTTACTCTTGCTTTAATTCACGTAGAACCAATGACAGTATCCACGTGGAAGTTTTCATGTATAGTTGCTGCTTCTATGGTGGCCGATAGAGGAGATAGGGAATTTTCATTGATCTCTTGTTCTCTATCAACAGTGGTATCCAGCATTTCTTCATATGGCACTTGAATGGATCGTGAGCTTGATGATCTTAATTTATAAGGTTTCTCTCATGCTGAATTGTCTTCATAAGCCATCGAGGTGATGATCATGTGTAAACCCGTTGACCTTGAGAGGATCTTGGAGGTCTTGGGAATCTAAGAGGAGGGTTCTCGTGACAGCTATCTTCATGCTGCTTATCAACATATAAATGCTTGATGAGCATTGAATTTGGCATCGTCTTGCATGAGTCCTTGACTTGAAGTAGAATCTGAGGGCAATGCTTCCATAAGTAATCATAATTAGATCTCCCCTATGCTTCTAACTATGGGTGGTTGGTCGAAGAAGTAAAGGGAATTTAAACAAGATGTTTCCTACTGATTTTTGAGATCATTAATTTATACAAGGTACCTATGATATAGTGGATATGGTTTGGATTTTGAGGAGCCTTTATAAAGGTAGAAGGTGGTTGACTTGGTCTATTCAAGGAATTCTAAGTATCTAAGGATAAGGATGTAATTTCTTTTGACCAAGTCAATCTTTGGATCAGTATATAATTGGAGAAGGAGGGAAGATAAGTCCCTAAGGATCTATGACGAGACGAAACCGCGAGGTCGTCGATTTCACACGGTCTCGTGTCAAAAATTAATACGAACTTACCAATTTGGGGAATTAAGAGTGAATTGAAGGGTATAATGGTAAATAAAGGTCGAATCCACACGGAATTAAGGTATTTTCGAGATATCTTTTGGAATTTGGTCAAATTGGACAATGAATTGAGGTGAGAAATTAGGGAAAATGGTGGTTTTAGAAAGATAACTCAAAGATCTATCCATGGAATCAAAAATCGCTCGATTTGGATTAGTAATCACGGAGAAATCAAAGATGGAAGTGGGATGAAATTTTCAAAATCGTGAAGAACACAAATTGAAATTAAAACGAAATTAAACTTAAATTGAAATCCTAAACCTAAAATTGATGATACATGACGATAGATAAGAGGATAAACTTGTTTTCTAACCCGAGATAACGATCAAATCGATCCAATTGATCGCCGGATCGACAGCTATTCATTCCGCGAATTCAATCGTGAACATCGGTGTTCTAGAGACAAATTTTCCTCGCACGATCGTCGAAATCTCTCTTATAAACACTCCGTGGACACGATTTTGAGTCTAGAAGCAATTACAAGAGAGAGATTCAAGAAAGGAATGGTATAGATTGATCAATTAGGGGAAATCCCTCGAGAATACATACAATGACGAAGAACTCGTCTATTTATAGGGCGAAAAGGGGAGAATCGTCCGATCTCCTTGATTAACGGGCGTATTGAAACAGTTCCTCACAAACCGTTATAATTAAATCCCAGCCGTCTGATCGTGATCTGACGCGTGAGATGGGCTTGGATCGTATGCGTTTAAAAATGCATCGATTCGTAGCCGTTAGATCGTGATCCGGCGGTCTTGATGAAGCTTTCAAATCAGGCGTGATAAAAAATACCTTAAATCCACGCCGTTGGATCTTGATCTGACGCGTCAGATGCTCCCCCCAAGATTAAATCGTGGCCATTATAACGCCTCCATTTAAGCACGTGTTTGATCAAGGCTTGATGGTCCACGCCTCCATGCGATCGACGCGTGTGATGCCGCCACGTCGCATAAGATCCAACCGTTATAATAGCTTTATTTGGCACGTGTTTTGATCAAATCAGGTGGTCCGTGTGTCCACCCGATCGGCGTCCTCCGATCGTGATCCATCGCTCCTCGTCACGCCATGTCACCTGCATTATAAAATAGCTTACCGTTTAGTCCCACACGGAAAACGATTTAGGAAACCGTCGGGTTTATAAGACCCGACGGTTTATAGGGTTAAAAACCCTCCCCATATAGGGCAGGCTAAAGACCCCTTTTATATATAGTATCAATAAATAAATATATATGTATACAGCGCCACGTAGGCGCTGCGCGGGTCCGCGTGGCTCTGCCACGTGGCCTTGCATGCCACGTTACACCCGCGTGGGACCCGCGTGCTTTTTGCACCTTTTTTATTCATTTTAATCTTATTTAAATCGAAATTAAATCGGAAAAAAATCCAGAAAAAATCCCTAAAATTTTAAAAATCATATCTTTTAAAATACAACTCCAAATTAATCCAAATTTCTTTCATTTGATCTGAAATTTAATTATCTATCATTCTAAAAATTCAAATTATTTAAATAACAAGAGATTTAATTCTTATTTCAAAATACATCCATTTCTTTAAGATTTTAACTTTAGAAAATTAAATGAATGTTTATAAAAATAATTTCTCTTATTATTTAACTTTAAAAACCACTTATAATCTCAAGTAAAGATAGGTTATAAAATCATTTATCCTTTAATTTATCACAATTAACCCTAATTTAGTATATTTTGAGATTATAACATAAATTTGCATAGAATGATAGAAATGCACTCAAAGTATGATAACATGCACATAAATGTAATGTTTTATGCCTTAATTTGCATTAATAATCATGTTTTATCATGTTAATATTGCATGTTATCAATCTACACTCTCTTTCAATGTTTTAGAGAGTTCTTCTTCATTCATTTCATGAATGGTGAGTTTCTCGAAACTTATGAATAAGGAGGAGTATGCCATTTTGTTGCTGTTGAGAATGATTTCTCTTCCTTAAGTCATATCTAGGTTCACTTGGAACCCTTGTGTTCATGTGATGAGATAATTCTCCAACACTGAGTTAAGACCTTTCAAAAAGGCCCAAAGACGACTCAACCTAAAGGTATGGGAAGTAGTGAAAGAAGAAATTCTTAAATGGCTAAACCTAAAAATCATATACCCCATATTCGATAGCCAATGGGTGAGTCCGGTGCACATTGCTCAGAAGAAAGTTGGAGTAACGGCCACGATGAATGAGAAAGGGCAAGGAGATCCAGACATGCCTTTTCAACGGGAGAGTTTGCATTGACTATCATAAGCTGAACTCCGCAACGAAGAAGGACCACTTCCCTCTACAGTTCATCGACCAAATCCTAGACCGACTGGCAGGATCCAAGTTACTTCGCTTCCTCGACGGATATTCGAGCTACAACCAGATTGTGATTCATCGCAATGATCAAGAGAAGACAATGTTCACATGTCCTTTTGGCACATTCGCCTTTAGACGCATGCCATTTGGACTGTGCAATGCCCCTGCGACATTTCAACGGTGCATGACGCCAAATATTCTCTGACTTTCTTGGCGACACCTTGGAAGTTTTCATGGATGATTTCTCCATCTTTGGAAATGACTTTGAGAGTTGTCTTGCTCACCTGACCAAGATCCTTGAGGTCTACGTTAGGAAACGACTAGTACTAAGATGGGAGAAATCCCACTTCATGTACGAGAGGGAGTAGTACGTGGGCATATTGTCTCGGGCAAAGGACTAGAGATGGACAAGGCCAAGATAGAGGTCATCCAAAACCTCCCTCTTGCAGGTACTGTACGACATTTGATGAGCTTTCTCGGGCATGTCGGCTTCTACCGAAGATTTATTCAAGACTTTGAAAAAGTTTCCAAGCCACTCACCACCCTTCTTTGCAAAGAAAAAGACTTCATCATCGATGAAGAAGAGAAGCGAGGATTCATGATGCTGAAGCAAGCACTGATCGAGGCACCGATACTTCAATGTCCCAATTGGGACTTACCATTCAAGATCATGCGAGATGCTTCGGACTACGCAGTGAGGAGCGGTCTTGGGGCAATGACTAGACAAGAAGCCGACGGCCATATGCTATGCAAGCAAGACCCTCGTCGAAGCTCAAATAAATTACACACCTACGGAGAAAGAGCTTTTGGCAGTGGTTCACGCACTCGAGCAGTTCTGGCCTTACATCTTAGGGAGCAAGATCGTTATCTACACCGATCATGCGGCTTTGAAATACTTGCTCTCCAAGAAAGAGGCCAAACCATGACTTATACGATGGGTGCTGCTCCTTCAAGAATTCGACTTGGAGATCAAAGACAAGAAGGGCAGGGAGAACTCGATCGCAGACCACTTATCACGTCTTCACATTCCGGGAGGAGGAGCAATCGGGGACACATTCGCTGACAAGCATCTCCTTGCCATCTTGAGTCACGCTCTCTGGTATGCACACATTATGAACTTTGTCGTCATTGGATCGATCCCAGTGCATTGGAATCGTCATAAAAAAGATAAGTTCTTCCATGATCTCAAGTACTATTTTTGGGAAGAACCACTCCTATTCCATCTAGGATACGATCAGATCATCCGACGATGCATACCAGAGGAGGAGCAAAGAGACATCTTAGCGATGTGTCACTCATCGACATGCGGAGGATATTTTGTGGCGTGCAAGACCACGGATCAGATCTTGCAGAGCGGCTTCAATTAGCCCACCATCTTCAAGGACGCCCACCATTTCTATACAGAGTACGTACACTGTCAAGCATCATTAAACATTTCCAAGCAGGATGAAATGACGATGCGGCCTATCCTTGAAGTGGAAATCTTCAATCTATGGGGATAGACTTCATGAGACCTTTCCCACCTTCTAACGGGAAATAGTACATCTTGGTAGCAGTGGATTATGTGTCCAAGTGGGTCAAGTCAATCCCCACTAGGAAAAACGACCATCAAGAGGTGCTCAGATTTGTTACGAGATACATCTTTGCCTAGTACGGTTGTCCGAGGGCCATCATCAGCGACGACAGCTCACACTTTAACAATGCACACTTTCGGGTATTACTGAAGAAGTATGGAGTACACCATCGCGTCACCACTCCATACCATCTCCAAGCAAATGGGCAAGTAGAGGTAAGCAATAGAGAACTCAAGAGCATTCTAAAGAAGATAATTAGTCCAGATGGAAAAGATTGGGCAAACAAGCTTCTCGACAGAATATGGGCATACCAGACGGCATACAAGACACCCATCAGGATGTCTCCCTTTCGGTTTATCTTCGAGAAAGCCTGCTATCTTCCGGTTGAGCTTAAGCATCGAGCTTGTTGGGGTATCAAAAAGCTCAACCTATCTCTGGACGAAGCAGGGAAACAACGACTTCTCTAGCTTCAAGAATTACAAGAGCCGAGGCACGACGCATATGAGAATGCAGAAATCTACAAGGAGAAGATGAAGGCCTTTCACGACTAACACTTCCGACGACAATCATTTCAGGTCAACGACAAAGTCTGGCTCTACAATTCTTGCCTCAAGCTCATTCCTCGGAAGCTACGCTCTCAATGGGATGGTTGATAACATGCACATTTAACTTAAATTCTTATCTTATTTAACTAATATTCATTCTTATTTTATGTGATTATGATGCATGTTATCACAGTTTTTATGAATTTTCTCCATTGGTATGTCATTTTACTAAAGTCCATATTTATGCATTAGTTAAGGGTTAATTATGTGCTTTATGGATGTTTAATCTTTTGTAAGGTTAAATAAATAGAAATTAATCACTTTCCTTGATTTAATTTGACTTTAGTGGATGATTAGAAGAATTAATTTTAAGAAGAGAATGTTTGGATGATATAAAATACCCTTCTTTAAAGGATCATTTAATTTTATTTTGAATTAACCTTATATTTGTCTTTTAATTTATTTTAGATAGCATGATATTAAAAATGAATAAATTTTTGAGCCAATGGAGAAAATTTGAGTAAAAAAGGAGTTATATTTTTGAAGATATTAATTTCTGAATTTTCTGGAATTTATTTTGATTTTTCAGGAATTTTTCTGATTTTAATTCCTTTAAACTGCGGAGCTGATGTGGCACAGTGTGGGATGCGTGGCGGAGCCACGCAAGCCCACGCGGACACCTGGGTGGCCCCTACGTGGCATGGGAGTCTTCGGGCTGGCAAGTGATGAACCCACGAGTATAGTGGGCCCAGATAAGTTTATTGGGGCGGTAACACAAGGGCTCTAGAGCATTCCTCCTTTTATACTCGCATTTTCCGCCTATTTCTTCCATGTAGGACTATGTTCTCGTGGATTGTTAATTTTCAGGTGACGTGGCATTGCGTGGTGTGTCGGATGCAATCGCGATACTTCAAGAGAATTGATCAGGTGGATTCCGGTCCACTCGATCATCATCAGGACACGTGTGCTAATCGAGGAATAAGTAGAATCCGACTATCGCAATTCAATCACATCATCGGCGAAACAAAGCGCGACACGTGGCTTCATCGAACGGTTGCGATTAATCGTGAATTCGACGCATCGTGGGGAGACATGTGGACGCATCGAGACGATTCAATCGAGATCGGACGGGCGAAAAATCGAGAGATCATGGAATCGTGGCCCATAGCGATTGTGCAATCGCGGCCGTCAATCCGTCTTCTCCGAATCAAACAGCCCACAATTTTCTTCCTTTGTATCTTAACTCTTGATTGAAATCATGAAGAGATTAAGCGAGTTTGGAGCAAAATCTTGAGTTCTTCATGATCCCCCTTGTGTTCTAGACTTGACTGCGATCCAATCAAGGCGAGATTGATCACGAATCTTTGTAAGATTTGATCGAATTCTCCCCTTGAATGCCGAATTTACGCCGAGTAAGAAACTGAGCAAATACACTCCAATCAACGCGATTTGGAGCCCAATCTTTGCGTCAATTGGCTTAGCAGTGTGAATCAATCATTCATCTTGCAAAAATTGTTATTTAGATTAGTTTCTAAGTAGTTAAATTTCATCACTTAAGTCGAATTATTCTTCATTTTCGCCAAAATTGGGTTCGGATTTTTGCTGATTTTGAAACAAGAATTTCTCCCTTGATCTTAAGTCCAAATTTTTTGATTTTGGTTTCATTGGATTTCTTGTTTTATCATCTTTCATCATCATTTGACCCTTCAATTTGACATTTGACCATCGACTATTCATTTTCAATCCAAATTTGGGAGTTGACTTGCGGGTGCAAATTAATTTTAAAATACAACGTGAAATTTGATAATAATGGTCTCTTTGGAATCCTCTGGGTGTTATCTTTCCATTCATATGTGAATTGCAAGATTTGGATATTATTTCGGGATTTTTCTGATCTTTGATTTTCAATAAATTCATAATAAATCCAATTCTTCTCGAAAAATCACGAATTTTAGATCAATGATTTTATATTTTCTCTCTAGTTTTTGAATATATGATAGTATTTTGCTCTCTTTTTATTCTTTGATTCTATAGAAAGTCAACTGTGGGTCAAAGTCAATGCTTTGACCTTGACTTTTGACATTTCTTCTTAAAATCAGTTTCTAAATTCTGAAAATATCATATTTAGCATAATATCAGTACTATTAATAAGATATCATTTTCACTTCTTGAAATCCTTAATTAAGCCTAAGTTTGACCAAGTCAACTCTGTGATCAAAGTCAACCGTGTTCTCTGTGGATCGACCCGATCTTTACACTATACTTGATTTTGTATCTTTGATATTGTGAGTTCGGAATTATAAATTTTGTTTGACCGACGTTTGTGGGTTTTAACGACCGCATAAAACGCTTTGACAATGGTCCTTACGTGGCTCTGGAGTTGTTTGATGGCGGATCGGTACTTAGCTCTGACATCAAATCCGGTCGATAATTCATGATAAATGGCCATCGTCTCAAGCTGTACCTGAAATCAGTGCCACTTGCACCAGCAGATAAGGTAGATCTTCATCTTCCCGAGGACGTGACAGTATCACCCTCGACCCATCAATAGTCGTAGGTTTTATTATAGTTTCGTCTAGCTGAAGACGTTAAATGTAGCGCTCTTGGGAGGCACCCCAAGATTATCGAAGAAGAACTACACTAAGGGCACACCTACACGAAATCCCGTGAACAAGCATCAACGGATCAATGAGTTTTTTCTAACCCTTTATCCTCTCACCATTTTCATATCTTTTTCATGCCATGATTCGGTGACTTTTTCTATCTTTTACATGAGCATATAGATTTCATTGAGGGCAATGAAAAGTTTTAGTTAGGGGGTGAGGACTTAGAAAAATCTCTACTATTTTTCAATTTTTTTAAAAAATTCTACATTCTAAAAACTCTTATTTTCCACATTTTGATCCACTCTACCCTACCTTAGAAGTCTTGAAATTTAGAGATCCGACCTACTAGAGATATAGAAGTGAGGGCCTTATAGCCCATGATTACATTTTGAGTAATAAAGTTAAATGATCTAGAGAAACCAATGGATGATATTTAGTGGTTGACTTCTTTCGGGTTGGCTATCTGACAGGCACCAAGGAAAATGAGTAATCAGAAGTTAAAATGCTATGGTATTGAAAAGGAGAGTTTTTTAGAGAAGTTAAAATTCATATTCGTCACCTAACATAAGCCAAAATTGCTTAGTGTGGGAATTCCTTGCTTCTAGACTTTCCCTTTCAAAGAGTGCAATGATTCATAATTTTTGAAAGCATCTGTCTTTCCTTGTTAGACATGTAGTTTTATATTTTTCAAAGCAGTCAAGTAGTTACACCACTTTGTTTTAAACTTCAATCATGATAATAACACTCCCAAGGGATTCACACATCCACCACATTTTTCAGATTTCCCTCACATGTACGTATCCCTTCACACTACACTTCACATTTGTTACATACTCTCCTCATAAATCCTAAAAAACTCCTCCATATCCTTATATCATTCATCTAAAAAAAGAAGAATAAAAAGAAGAAGAAAAAAGAGAGAAATAAGAAGTGAAAAGAAGGAAAATAAGTGGGAAACATCTTCTACCATCATCTCTACAACTTCCACCATCATCTCCACCATCTACTCTATCCATCATCATCCACCGCATTTGGGAGTATAATTATCATAAGTGGTACCTTCTTTGTTTTTAAAATCCACTTTGTTTATATGCATATTTTCTTATCATAATACATGATAATTAATGTATATTAAGGCATAAAAGATTCCATTATTATCATGTTATCAAATTTATGAGTGTTTATCTATCATTCTATGAAAAAGCCATTATAATCTCAAAATACATTAATTTAGGGTTATTATGAATTAACATAAATTTTGTAACCAATCTTCAATTGAGATTAAAGTAGCTTTTTAGAGTGAAATAATGAGACAAATCATTTTAATAAACATTCATTTAATTTTCTAAAGTTTAAATCATAAAGAAATGAATGTATTTTTGAAATAGAAATTAAATATCTTGTTATTTATTAAATTTAACTTTTTAGAATGATAGATAATTAAATTTTTGATCAAATGAAAGAAATTTAGATTAATTTGGAGTTGTATTTTGAAAGTTATGAATTTTTTAATTTTTAGGGATTTTTCCAGATTTTTTCTGAATTTTTCTGAATTTTTAATAAATTTCTAAGGATTTTCTGGAATTAAAAATTTATTTTTCAAATTTAAATCAATTTTTTAGATTATTTTTAGCGCCCAAGTGACGTGACGCAATCTAGATCGTCCTATCGTGTCGCTATCAAATGGTCAAGGCGGGGAGGCAACGTGGCAGCCTATGGAGCATCCGATCGCGTGAGGATTTAAAGCCGTTGATCTTTACGTAAGTGGCAAGATCGGATTCATCGGATTGCATTTTAATCTCAACCGTTGATCAAGAGGAGTTATAACGGTTGAGATTAAACCGACGAAAAACGCAACAAGAGTAGCTGATCGCGATCCAACGGTGGACGTTACATGCGTTTTTATAACGGTCGCAACGCGGCTTCATCGTGGCCGTCGATCGAAGATCCAATGGCAATGACTTAACGGTAATAATTTGCATACGATCCATTTCATCAGAGCCATTGATCGAAGATCAAGCGTTTCATGGGACGGGTACTCCCAAATTTTCTATAAATTGAGATGTTCTTCGAGATTGTAAAGCATTCGAGAGCCATTCGAGTAAATTGAACTGTTTAAACACCAAATCTCTTGAATATCTTGATCACAATCGCTTCTACACTCATTTCCCCATCCACGAGTGCTTTAGATCAAGATTTTGACGATGGATGCGGAAGAAATTAACGCTTGAACTCCACGAATCGTGATTTTTAAATTTTGATTAATAGCCTTGATTCCGGTGATTAATTGGATCAATTCGATCGCAATTGTGGGTTAGAGATCGTGTTTCATCCTAATCTATCTTTTTTAAGATTTAATTTCATCTTAGAATGGTAATTTCATCTTGGATTCGTCTTCAAGTCCTCTTTCATAAAATATTGAATTGCCTAATTTCTATCACCGATTCATCTTCCAATTTGATCAAATTCAAAGAGATCATCAGAATTTTCCCTAATTACCTGTGGATTTGACCCTTATTTAACATTATAACCCTCAATTCGTGAATTATTCTTGAAATTGGTAAGTTTGGACTTTTATTTTTGACACGTGACCGTGTGTTTTCAACGACTGCTTGGTCTTGTCTCATCAATATTTATACACGATTTTTACCTCAATTTTTCCATGTGAGACTATTTTTCTGTCTTTTATGTGCAAGTGACGTCTCGCATTCTAGAGCATGAGATCGTGTGAAATCAATCGTGATCGTTGATTTTCACTTAAAGCTTGGGACATAACGGTTCATCACCGAATCATTTTAAAATGACTTAATATCAACCATTCATCTGAAGAGTTATAACGGTTTAGATTAAACGCGCTTTATCGACTCCCATGGACAAGTGGTTGCATCTTGAGTGCTTGCTAAAGATCAAACAACAAGCATTATTCGATGCTTCTTCTTCACGCGGCGACATGGAAAAATCTCAACGCTTCATCACGAGTCCAACACCCAAGACTTAATGGCATCGATTCGCATTTGTGCACTACAATTGAATTGTTAATTGAAGATGAAGAGGCGAATTGAACGGTCACGCCTAAAATCAGCATATTTATACCCATGTTCTTCGACGAAAAAAACATTCTTAGATGTTTCGAGTAATCAAACTGTTTAGACATCTCAATCCTTAAATCTCTTACCTTGTTCCTCTTTTAGACTCATTTCTCTATTCAAGGAGTGATTGAAAGTGAGATTTCGTTAAGAGAATCGAGAGAATTTGTTAAAAAAATTCTCTCAATTCTCTTGAACACTGAATTTTTATTTTTTGAAATGCAGAATGAAAAGCCTTGATTCAGCGATGAATTGGATCATTTCAAGTACGATTTTGGGTTAGATTACATGTTTTCTCTTTAATCTCTCCTCATATCACATTAGATTTCAATTTCGAATAGTAGATTAGTCGAATTTTACATAATTCTATTTTTTCTCTCTCTTTGCTATCAATTTTTCTACCTAGATTTCACTCCTTGATTTCTCCACGAATACTGATCCAGACTGAAGAATTTTTTATTTCATAGATTTTTCTTGGAGTTTTCCTTCAAAATATCATAAAATTGCTAATCACTCACCTCAATTTGTCATTTGATTTAATCGAATTTGAAGAACACCTAAAAAATTCCCTATTTCTCCATGGATTTGACCCTTATTTACCATTATACTAATTAATTCTTGATAAAAAATTTAAATTTGTGAGTTTGGTAATTTTTTTGACACATTCATGTGTTTTCATCGATCGCACAAAAATAATCCATTACTAGAGAAGAAAGCAAAAAACAAGGTAGCTTTCAAGATAGAAAAATGGAAGACGTGAAGACAACACAATCAAATATATTGAAAAAATTACTTCACCTAACAATGGAAAGCTTAAGGCATGTTTTTAAACTCAAATCTCATATAAACCTCATTTAATACTAGTCCTAAGTCGAGTGACGCTTAATGCCTCATTGATCTTGAAAATGTACTTGATTCCTCTCCATTACAATCTTTGAACATAATCATGCACAAAATTGGACCTTTTTCTCCCCATTTCTTTCATTTGTCTAATGCTAGAGAGAGAGAAAAAAATACCTTCAAATTTAGGGAGTAAATCTTTTATTCTAATGGTGGAAATCATCCTCCATTAGACAACATGAATGAAAGAGATTCTTTAAGATAGATGACCCATATTTGCTACAATTTCTTCCTTGTAAATGTTAAGATGGTGATACTTTTTAAGGATAGATCATATCCTTTTCCTTTAGAATGGAGGCCTAGGATGGACACTTAAGATCTGGCTATCCTACAGTTCCTATGGCTCATGCGAACTAGGTTATAAGTGTTAAATGCATACGTTGGGTGATCATGTGGGCGCCACCCTTTTAGGCTTATTGGAGATGGACCTTTTGATGGGATTTGATGCTCGATAGGCTCTCAAAATTTTGATTCAAAACATCAAACCTAGAAAAGGTCATTGAATAAAATATTCAAACATCGAGGCACCAATAATTGATAATCTTGTCAGCTAGTATATATTAAAATCCATATAAGGTTCTTAAAAGAGTTCTTCAAGCTATTCTCATGTCTAGCCTCTAACAATACCCACACGATCTCCTCTTCAGCACTCTTTGATAACATGCAAATTATACATGAGAAATATATGATTATCAATACAAATTAAGGCATCAAACATTCCATTATAGTGTATTTTATAATTTTTTTAATGTTTATCTATCATTTTATGAAAAAGAAGTTATAATCTCAAAAGGCATTAATTTAGGCCTAATTATGATAGATTAAGAGAAATATTTTTAATATTATATTATCCTCATCTTTAGTTGAGATTATAGTTAGGTTTTAAACTTAAATAATAATAGAAGATACTTTTTATACACTCATTTATTTTTCTAAGTTTAAAATTCTAAAAGAAATGAGTATATTTTTTTAATAAAAATTTATTATATTGTTATTTATTGAATTTGACTTAGATTGATAGATAATTTAATTTCTGATCTAATGAAAAAAAATTGATTAATTTGGAGTTATATTTTGAAAGATATGAATTTTCTAATTTTTAGGGATTTTTTTAGAATTTTTATGAATTTAATTCTATTTATTTTGAATTAAATGAATAAAAATATTATTTTTATTGTGTGCTAACGTGGAAGCTTACATGGTGCAGACGAAAAAGCGCGTCGCCACGTGGCGGCGTATGGACATGCCACGTGGTGTCACATAGGTATTCACACGTATGTCTTCGTGTGTGTGTGTGCACATGGGTGCGCGTGTCGGCATGTGGGTGTGCATGTGTGCGCATGTGTGGGCGAGTGTGAAGAGAGAGATAAAGCTTCATTTTCAAGATAACGCTATCTCTTTATCATGCACATACCTTATATACATGTTGATAACATGCAATTTCATGCATTAATATCATGCATTTTATGCATTTCTTCTTTAAAATATAATCATAAATGCATGTTATCATAATTTAAAATGATTAAATTGATAAATTTCTATGTTTTAAGAGAACATCTTTTATTTTTCATAAATTAGTAACATTTTTGGATTTTTTAGAAGTTTTAGAAATTATAATTATTAAAATATTTTTTTAATCAAAAGAAAAGAAAAGAGAAGAAAATATATTAAAAAAAGGAGATAAATGTTCTCTCTCTCTCTCCCTCTTTCTCTCTTCTTTCTCCCCCGTACCCTCTCTTTCCTCTCTCTCCAAGGCTTCCCTCTCCTCCTTCCTCTCTCTCTCTCTCTCTCTCTCTCTCTCTCCCCCCTCTTCATCTCTTCCTCTCCTCATTCTCTCTCTCCTTCTATCCAGCACAACGAAAATTTTCCGTCACGCGTAAGCTTTTTCATGCGCCCCTCTCTTTCTCTCTCTCTGTTCTTTCCTCTCTTCATCTGCCTCCACTTCTCTCTTTTCTCTCTCTCGATCGCTCCCTTCTCCATCCGGCGATCAATCTCTCTCTATCGCCCAAATCGCTCTCTCTCCATCTCGCCACCCTCTTCTTTCATCTTCCTTCGTCTCTCTCACGCGATGAAATTTCTCTTCCATCGTGCCTTTTCCTTTCTCTTCTCTCTTCTTCCGCCACCCTTCTCACTTCTCGCTCGTCATTTATTGCTTCTTCCGCCACCCTTCTTCGTTTATCGCACGTGGAGGTTAGCTCTTCGTGCATGGTATTCTTCGCAATCAAGAGATAGAGGAAAGAAGGGAGAGGAGAGAGAACAAGAGAGATAAAAAATTTCTTTCTCTTTGCAAGTTTTGCAAGTCTGACCCACGCTTTGACCGGAGCGATTTTGACCGGAGCGGTCTGACTGGGATAAAGAGAGGACATCAGATCAACGGCCAGAAATGCTCCAGACTATAATCGCGATATCTCATGATCATGATGGAGTTATGGGCTGAAATTTTGTGGGCATGATCGTCATTTTAAGCTCCACGAATCTATTGGCTGATTTAAGTTCTAAGATAAAAAATTAGGGTTATGAATGTTTTGTTGTATGCTTCTAGCATTAGCTAGCCAGAAGGAAAGAAAGCAACGATTGATCATTTATGATGTGTTGAACATCATTCTTAGTGAGTTTCTTCACTCTTCTGTTCATTCCTCGTGTTGGATGCAAGACGCCAAGTCCGGGCAAAATATATGACTCTATAAAGTATGTTTTGATTAGGGAGCATCACTAGATTATATTTCCATCACAAATATTTAGATTACGATAATTTTCTATCCATTTCTTCTATTTTCCTCATCTGTTTATCAAAACATTCTCATTTATAAACCCTAAAAATCATTTTTCCACCCTCGATCAAGGGTTTCCAATCTCTGAAATGAGTTTAGAAGCAATTGATCGGTTCATTTCATCTCCACACACATTTTCTTCCTTTCATTGATCATTTTCGCTTTCTAAATCCAAAAATACCAAAAAACATCTTCTGATTCAATCTCTTAACCTTCCTCCCTATGAATTCGACCTCGACTTGCCAATGTTCTAATTTAAAATTCAGATTTTGAAGAGTTTAGTATAAATTTTTTTGATACGTAAAACCACGCATTCAACGACCATATTTATACGCGTATCACACGTCGAACCACCTTATTTTTGTCATGTGTGACTATTTTTATGTTTTTATGTGCGCAGGTGATGTGGCATTGCATGGAGCGTCTGATCGCGCAATTAAATCGCAATCGTCGATCGTCACTTATGTGAAGGGGTACGTGGCACACTCTAGTTCATTGGCAAATCGTATTAAAATGATTTAAAATATGGATCGTTTCTTCTCCACGTCGCATGGAGCATCCGATCCCACGGAGCATCTGATTGCGCAATTAAATCACGATTGTCGATCGTCACTTAAGTGAAGGGGTACGTGGTGCACTCTAGTTCATCAGCAAATCATTTTAAAATGACTTAATCTCATCCATTGATCTGAGGAGTTATAACGGCTAAGATTAAAACCAATGAAACACATCTGGAGCGTTAGATCAAGATTAGACGGATAGCGTTTCACGCGTTTCTTCTTCATGCGCAACGTGGTGAAATCTCGACAATTTATCTTTGATCCAACGGATGTGACTTAAGCGTAATGATTGCACTGCTGCATTTCATCAGAGCTGTTGATCGAAGATTAAAAGCTCCATTCGATGGTTACGCCCAATTTGCCTTATAAATTGAGAAGTTCATTGACGATGTAAATCATTCTTGGATGTTTTTGAGTAATCGGACTGTCTAGACACTATCATTCTTGAATCTCTCGCTTTCTTCTTCTTCTAGACTCGTTTCTGCGTTAACAGAATAGTTGAAAGTGAGATTTTGTCAAAAGAATAGGGAGAATTTGCCTCTTGAATGCTGATGATCCTCTTCAAAATCAAAAAATGAAAAGCCTTTGATTTGGTGACCAATTGGATCATTTTGGATCGCAATCTTGGGTTAGATTATATGTTTTCCTCATAATCTTTTGTCATGTACCATTAGATTGTAATTTAGAATCATAGATTAGATTAATTTTATATTTTATTTCAAATTTCTCTTTCTTTGAGTTCAAAAATTTTCTACCAAAGTCACTGTTTGATTTCTCCATAAATCTTGCTCCAAATCGAGCGATTTTTTATTCCATGGATTTTTCTTTTGAGTTCTCTTTCCAAATCTATCAAAATCCCTAATTTCTCATCTCAATTCATCGTCTGATTTGATCAAATTTCAAAGAATACCTCAAAAATACCCTAATTCTCTACAGGATTAGACCCTTATTCACCACTATGCTATCTAATTCGTGATTAATCTTTAAATTGGTGAGTTTGGTAAATATTTTGACGTGTGTCAGTGTGTTTTCAATGACCGTGCAAATTCGCTTTCATCACTCTTCACTAAGAGTGAAAGGGAAAAAAGGAGAGAGTTTCCCTTATAAATTTTCCATAGACCTCTTTAATTGTGGTCACTATCTGCTTATTTATAGACATTGGGTGTGTGTGTATATTCACAAAAACTGTCACAAATTATGTTTAAATCCACTAAGGTGCATAGATCTTATGCGTGTAATCATCTAGTTCCATATATTTTTGCTATTAAATAACTCCTTGAACCTAATAATGTTTATTGGTTGATCTTTTAAATTGTTTATATCAACATATAGACTAATTAATGAAAGATCTATTTAACCCAGTCTATAGGTCGAGTTGCCAACCCATTGTGTGCCAAGCTATACTATGTGCTCTATGAAATATGGAGTGCATAAGAATTCTCGTATGGAACCTTTCTATCATTAGTTATCATGTACTTATAATCCTTCGTTCATGCAAGACTTATGGATGATTTAGGGTATGGTCATTATCAAAGCCGAATTGGTCCCTCAAATTAATACTAATGCATGGCAGAAATCATTGAGAATATCTTCTCTGATATTTTTACTAGATTAGACAAAGATTTAACTACATCTTATTTCTTGAGTCAATCTCCTCTAATACAAAAGGAGGAGGATCCTATCTTAATAACACAATCACCTTTTAGGACATATATTATCCAATCTATGATATTTTGGAGATCCCATGGCCAAGGATTTATAAGTCATAGTCAAAACATGATCACTTGTCCACAATATATCTTTTTGTCCCTCGTGTCACAAAACTATATATATGACTGTGACATAAATTATATTAATTAATAATTAAGTATAAAATTATTTAAGAATTCATGCAAATATTTTCAAAGAACTCTTTCTCCAAAAAATGATTATTATCTATCCTTGGAGTCTCTATATTGTAAGCCATTGGTTAGCCATACTCATCATATTAGTTAGATTAAAAAGAGGTATTTTTTCATCATATTTAATATCTTTCTCAAATAGAAATTTTTAGAACATATTTTAAAAACTAGGGATCTTTGTATTATGATTCACTTAGTCATAGAATAAATTCATGAATTTTATTATAATCATCACATAAGAATAATAATGAGTAAATTTTATTTTAATGAATATAAATGATATATTGAAAATATATATTGGTTTATAGGCCACATAGTGTCCATTAAATAAAATACGACCTAAAGTACTTATAGAAGCGAGAATCCTTAGTAGAATCAAAAGCTGAAAAAAGAAAATTATTACATACCTAATGGTCTTCTACACTTTACCCAATCATAGTTAGGGTGATGCTAAATTTTGGTACAATTCTCCGTTAGAGGCAAATTTGAATTGAGAAGTACCACATCCATCTAGGGCACTCCAATGTCCACAACTACGACAACAAGGAGGCAAAGCATGCACCACATAGTCAAAGGTTTGATATCCATTATAGAAGGTACATGTAGACATGTAAAGAACTTAATAACAGTCATGCCACCCATGTGTATTTTAAAATATTCTTATAACATTCAGAAATATGCTTTAATATACAATATACAATTGAAACTTGTAAAATCAATTTTGTAGTACTCTCGAGCATCCATGAAAATAGTAAAATATTTCAAGAAACCCAGTTTTCCCATTTTGCATTGATTTTATGGAGGATTATCGATGAGATAAAATGTCTTCCCATGAACCAAGATGATCTTCTCAACTTTTCTAGCCCAAACCAAATAGTTTTTACAATTAAAGATTTCTGAAATGGATGTAAGATTCATTAAAAAACTATTTTTCTCCCATGAAAAGAACTTGAAAATGGTCCAAAATAATTTCCCATGATTATTTTTATTTTTGTTTCACATAAATCAAAGCATAGGGTAGACATTTAGAAATGGTGGAACTCAATATATATGGGTTTTATGGGTTGAAATGTGTCTGCTCTAAAATTTAGTAAGCTAATAAGTTGGAATTGGATTCATTTATTCTGATGTCTTGGATCTAGCTTGATCCAATAAAATAGAACCAATGTAAGGGAGATGAGTAGTTCAATTTGATAAGGAGTTTTTAACACAAATATGCATAAATTTTTTTTAACAATCCAAGTGCACCTAACCAATTTTTGAAAAAAGAAATGGGCCTAAAGATCTGACTTCATCACGTTTAAGGATTCTTAATCCCTTAGATCATTGACCACCACCAATCAAAAAATGAACTTGAGGGCTCCCTATGTCAACTATGATACCTTGACATTGAAATCTTTAATATTCCCTAGTGGTCTCCAAAACCAAAAATGGAGAGCAATGGAAAAAATTTCCACTCTTTTCAATGAAGTTAAAACTGAAAAAGTGATGGTTATTGTTATCTTCACCAATAAGAGCACACCTATTTTCACTTCTCTCTACAACGCTCATAAAGCTTAAAAATTCTTGTATCCTCTTTGAAATAAATGACTATCGAGATTTAATGAACTCAATTATGTGCATTTTCATCATTGTTCTGTATCGATTTTACGCAATAAAATTTTAATTCCTTAGTGTAGTGTAAGAAAGGGTCAAATCCACAAGGAGCTGAGGTAATGAGATTATATGTTCAAATGAAAGGCAAGAGCAGGGAAAGGAGATCTTCCACCCTTATGATTAAGGGTAGAGATGCACCACCCCAAAGGACATCCAATGTGTGGTTACCTCCTCAAAAGGGTAATCACACCTTAATGAGGTAGCCCAACTCCTTTCTAAACAAGGGTCTTACGTTCTCAAAAGGGGATAATAAAACCCCTTCTTAAGGACATGAGCCCACCTCCTAAAAAAGGTGACCTAAACTTCCTTTTAAATATGAAATAATATAATTTAAAATTATTTGAATATAGGCTAGCAAGCCTTCCCCAAAATAGAGAAAGTTGATTAACTTTGACTTACCTTAACTTACCTTAGTGAAGTGGTTGCCGGAAAAAAGAAGAAGAATAATCTCTATAACTATTTACAAATTGAATTTAACCACCTTTGACTTTATTCATTCCTTTGACCCTTAATTACACCCTTTGACTTATGAAATTAGAGTTGATGTGACCCTTAAAAAGATAGAGAGTTCATTTTCTCATCTCTTTCATTGCAATTTGCTTCCATGTTTCTCCATATGTTTACCTATGTCCTTGCATCCACAAGATTTATAAAAATGTGAGAATTTAATCACTTGACGTCAAAGAATAGAAATGAGGTTGGTCTCAAGATATAGAAAAATAAAAGGAACTATGCATGACGATGCATATTCATGTTTATATATAAATATAATTGATTGGATTCAAGTTATTTACCATATTAGAATAAGATAAAAATAACACACATCATATTAACAAGAAATAAGCATAAAAATATGTTTACAATGATGGAAATGAATGCATAAATGACACATTATCATGATCCCAAGAGACATTATACAAATATCCATACCTTTATTTGCACATAAATTGAGAAAGGGCAAGCATAGGGCCACATGAACAATGACTTACACAAAAAGATGGTGATGACATAATGAAGTAATGATGAAGAACATAATGAACCCTAAGAAAATCCTAGTGACTTGATACCAATGCTAGATCTTCGAAAAAGGGAAGATTATTCAACCCCTCTTGGTAAGATAAATCTCTATATATCAAGGGATAAGTGAGTCCACTTGAGTTTGCGATGACATGTAAATTAAACATGAGAATATATGATTATTAATGCAAATTAAGGCATAAAATATCTCATTCTAATGTATGTTATCATATTTTTCAATGTTTATCAATCATTATATGAAAATTAAATTATAATCTCAAAATTCATTAATTTAGGGATAATTATGATAAATTAAGAGAAATATTTTTAAGATTAGATTATCCCCATTTTTATTTGAGATTATAATTAGGTTTTAATGTTAAATAATAACAGAAATTTTTTTATACACTCATTTATTTATCTAAGTTTAAAATTCTAAAAGAAATGAGTGTATTTTTAAATAAAATTTTATTATAAGATTATTTATTGAATTTGAATTTTTAGAAGGATAAAAAATTTAATTTCTGATTTAATTAGGAGTTGTATTTTAAAAGTTATGAATTTTCTATTTTTTAGGATTTTTTTTTGAAATTTTTTGATTTTTTAGGAATTTATTTAGATTTATTTTGAATTAAAAAGAATTAAAAAATTAGATTTATATCACTTTTTGACATGGTGCGGATGAAAAAGGTGTCGCCACGTGGTAGTGTATGAACACGCCACATGGCGCACAAGTGTGTGTGCATGTGTGCACGTGTGCACGTGTGCACTTGTGTGCACGTGTGTGTAATTAGTGAGATAGTTTACGCTATCTCACTAATTACGCATCCCTTATATATATGTCAAATTTCTTGAATTTTTGCCATGTGGGACTAATTTTCTGTTTTTAGATCAGAAGGTGACGTGTCGTCGTGTGGAGTGTCTGGTCAAGTGATTTAATTGCGATCGTCGATTGTCACCGAAGTGAAGGGGTACATGGCGGACTATGGTTTGTTGGTGAATCATTTTAAAATGATTTAATCTCAGCCGTTCATCTAAGGAGTTATGATGATGTAGGATATTTAGAAGAGGTATCTAAATCCTACAATATGGGGAGGATCTATGAAGTGATATCAATGAGATTAATATAGAATAGATAATTTAAAAATAATGGTGTAGAAGAGATAAATTAAAAATAGATAGGATTATATATTAATATGTTGATATTATTATATAGTTTAATATAGAGAATAGATATACCGATATAATGAATGTGGTTTATGGAGAGGGGAAATAGGAATATTATTGAAGGAAGATAGAAAGAAGGATAAGATAGTATAGAGTGAAATAGGGAAGACAGAATATATGATGTAGGGTAGAGAGGATGGTGAGAAAAGAAGTGGTACGGGAAGGAGGGTGGCTGAGAATAGATTAAATAGTATTTTCCGGAAGAGATAGAAAATAGAAAGAGAGACGGATATAAGGAGAAGTGAGAGAGTCGGTGGTGATGAGAATAGTAAGCAGGATAGATGAGAGAAGAATACTGAGGCGAATAGAGATAAGAAAGATGGAATGGCAGAATACATATGATATAAAATAGTCGATGTGGGATGGAAATTAAGAGGATTAGTTAAGAAGAGAAGAGATTAGTAATACTTGCGATGAAAAGAGGATAGAGGATATAATAGAGAGAGAGTAGGATAGTAAGAAGACTCTAGTGTTGGACTTACGACTTTAGAAGATGAACTATATTCACGGTCAACGAGTGAGGATGGTACCTGACTTGCGACGATGAAGACAAGGCTTCCGAAATCACCAACGATCCAGAATATTCCTTGATAGGCTTCGGACGTGAAGTGTTGAAACGATGACAGAAAAGAGGGAGAACATAAGGAAGATAGAATCGGAGATGAGAGAAGGTGCGGGAGAATGGAGGAGACACAGGAAGAACAGTGAACACACACGTAAAACGAACCAAAGGGTAAACCCAAATTTATCAAAAAACATCATCCTTTTCGTCCCGTACAGATTTTGTTTTATAGAAATGAGAAGAGGGAAGTTCGTGGCGAAGCGTCACGTTGGATAGGCATCTTCTTGTGGATTATTTTTGTCCGCTCATTCTCTGATTTTGTAGGAGGGTTGACCGCAGAATTCAATGAGCTTCTCTCCAAGATAGGTTGGCATGATTCATGAAGGCAGCTAGTTAGACCAGAATCAGACCGCGGTAAAAGTACGGACGGCGAGAAAGTAGTAATTTAGGGCTCTGTTGGGGTCGTCGTGGACGAGGATGCAGTTAGCGATGCGCTGCCATGCGGCTTGGCCTTGTGCTGCTGCCAAATTCCCGTTGCATGAGGGAAGGAAGACGAAGAGAGTAGGTGAAGGCGGGAGATGCGTTGCTCACCATTCTTTCGTCCTTCTTTGCTCCAAGTGGCGGGGCTTTGACGACAAAGAAAACTCAACAGTCTTCTTTCTTGGGGAGCATTGACGGTTGGATACCAAGAATACGAGTTGACTTCTACTGGTCTTCCGCTCCTTTTCTGTTGGCGACGAGTTTCCGCAAAAAACTTCTTCTACGTTCATCGCTGTGAGCTCAACGATTCCTGTCAATAACCTGTAACATTGACGTGCCTGCTTCCGGTGATTCCTCATCCATTAGGACTGACGGTAGCTTCTTCTCAATAGTAATGACAACACCATTGGCAGCTTCGATCCCGATAGATGTATGATTCGATCCAACAGCCATTAGGGTATACTCTATCTGCACCAGCTTTCCTAAAGAACTAAATGTAGTGAGAGAGAATTAGTAATGGCTGTCTCCCATTGCTGCAACGATCAGTCGAGGAGAAGATCTTCATGCTCATCAAGATCTTTAGAGCTCGAGAGCTCTTTTTGACTGAGCTTGTTGTCTTCTATACTTAGTAATGTATTTGGACTGCCTGGAGACTTGTTCTAAGTTTTGGATGATGAGGAGAATGGTCCTTGGACAGCTCTCCTTGCTCTAATCTTTTCTAGTGGCATCTTTCTTCAGGCTTTTATCAACATTTAATGGCTCTTCTTGTTGATCTATCTTCATACTTGCATAGGTTAGTCATGCAAAAGGCTTTGTCTTGCTTTAGAGCAAGAAGATAGCTTTCTTCCATAAGTTATCACATATAGATCTCTTCTAAATTCTAACTAAGGGAGGTTTTCAAAGAAAGAAGAGATTGGAAATCAAAGATGTTCCTATTGATGTTTCTTGAGATCAACAATTATAACTATACAAGGTACCTATGATATAGTGGATAAGGTTTGGAAATTAGGATCCTATATGAAAGGTAAAAGGGTGGTCGACTTGGTCCACTCAAGGAATTCTAGGTTTCTAAAGATAAGGAATATATGTTTGACCAAGTCAATCTTTAGATCAATATAAAATATGAGAAGGAAGGAAAATAATTCCCTTAAGATCTACACTCTCTTTAATTATTTAGAGAGGTCTTCTTTATCCATTTAATAAATGGATATTTTTCAAGTTGATGGATAAGGAGGAGGAGGAGGATAGGTTCACTTAGAACCCTTGTGTTCATGTTTCAAAATAATTCTCCATCATATGACGGTTGAGATTACAACTGTCAAAATGCATCCATAGCATTAGATCATGATCAGACGGTGAGTGTTTCACGTGTTTCTTCTTCACGCACGGCGTGGTGAAATCTAAACAGTTCATCTTCGATCCAACAGATGCAATTTAAGCATAATGATTCACATATATGCATCTTATCATAGCCGTTGATCAAAGATTAAAGGCTGAATTCAACGGTTACACCCAAATCTCCTTATAAATTGAGATGTTCTTCAATGATGTAAAAAATTCATTGGTTTTTAAAGTAATTGAACAATCTAGACACCACAATCCTTGAATCTCTTGCTTCCCTTTTACTTTTATAGGCCTCAGATGCCTAAATTGTCAATTTTCGTATTGAGCGAAAGGGGCTTAAGTGGTCGAACCTTAGGTGTAGAGGCCTCATTTCCGCGTCTAAGGAGTGTTTGAAAGTAAGATTTTTTTTTAAAAAAAAAGAATAGGGAGAAATTTTGTTTGAAAGTAAGATTTCTTCGCGAATCTTGATCCAAATTTTGTGATTTTGGTTTTATGGATTCACCTCTTAGTTCTCTTTCTAAATTTCTCAAAATCCCTAATTTCTCACCTCATTTCATTTTCTGATTTGATCGAATTTCAAAGAATACATAAAAAATACCTTAATTCTCTGAGGATTCGTAGGGTCGAATCCTTAAAATTGATGATTAATTCATGATTAATCCTTAAAATTGGTGAGTTTGGTAAATGTTTTGAGGCGTGTCCGTGTGTTTTTAATGACTTCGCAGATTTGCTTCGTCAGTTTGCCTAATAAGAGGTACAAGAACATCGTGCAAAATATTAAAAAACAAGACATAAACATACACACTTATCTGTTTGCTTGATATGTTTGAATACTCATGACAATAAAAGAAAATAAGATTATGAATGATAATATAATAATGATGATAACATTCTAATTTATTGTTTCATATAAATGATTATATTTGATATTAAAATTAGATGTGACTATAAGTAGTCTTAATTTAATATTAGAAAAACAAATATATAAATATTAATTTTTTAATGCCAAAATTATTCTCAAGATAATGTGAATACATAATCAAGATTGTCTTTATTAAATCAAGATAATAATGAATATGGTGGAGATACAATTAGATTCAAAGAATAGCCAAGCTTCAATTTGTTCGGTCAAAATTTTTTACTTTACAATATTTCTCAAACATGTCCTCAATTAGTCATCTAAAAGCATTCCAATGGGAGGTGTTCCAAGCTTCATCTTTGTGAAGCAAGTGAGGCAGTCTAGAAAAAGGAGATTAGTCTCTCGACGAGGTGTCTGTGGGTATGAACATGAACTTGTAAGGTCACCGAAGATATAGAAAGGTTAACCATTGAATGATTATTAATAATAATAATATTATTAATTATTATTATTATTATTATTTTTTTGAATAAATTTGGTTTCTGGATCGTACGAGTGCTATTGGTCTTATAATGCCCAAATGGTAAGGCCTGAAAGATTCACTGGATATCGAATCAACCCAGCAAATAAAAATACGCCACGATATTGGCCCACCGCGATTCGTATTTATAGAAAGGTGTTGTCCGTTTGATTTCTGTTTCCATATTCTCCCTACCTACTTTATGTATCTTTGCTCTTTCCTAAGTCACTTTTGGTGGTTGCAGTTGGCATCGCTCTTGTAAATTTCGGTTTTCTCCGATGTCGACTCCTCCGATTCTCGCGCTCGCTTTGCCATCTGGTACGGGGCGCGTCCTCAGCATCCAGTCTCATACCGTTCAGGTATATTAAAATATTCCGTGGTTAACTTTTTCCTCGCGCTGCTGCCTACCAGATTCTAGGTTTTTTCTTTTGCTTGTTTTTTTTATGATAAATGTTGGTGCGACTATCGAAATTTCTGAGGTCTTAGAGGGCCTCATCTGACTTTATGAACAAGATGACTTTAGAAATTAGGAAAATAGAAAACAGAGTGCCGGATGGTAATCAGGACATTCTCGGCCGTCGTTGGGATTGCTGGTTCTATTGATCCAGCGACTGGGATCGAAATGCAATTGGAAGGTGTTTCTCTCGTAACTTTGACTTCATTTCTCGCCAAGATTGAGCGGGAGGCTCTAAGTGACGCAGTATTAAATTCTTTAAACTTCTGCAGTGAATCTTGGCTTGCCTGGTCAGTTTAATTTGAGTGATATGGACTTCAACTGATGGGGACTGAGGCGGGAATAGATACAGCAAACAAGATTCACTGCAGAAGTTTAAAGAACAATAGAAGTTTAAAGATTCACAGCGAACAATAGTTCGACAGCATCAGATGTGGAGGTCAATTGGTAGGAAGAGAATGGTGCCCAGGGCGGTCAATTTTTCCCTTTTCTTCTCACTTCTCTTACGTCTCTCTCATTGATGTCACATCATTAGTCGATTACGTTCCTCTATAAAACCATACCGCTGAAAATACCTATCCACGTCCCCTCCCAATCAATGTATGCTGAAGGATCTGAATATCCTTCAAAGTTTGGAGCATCCGTCTCATATCAGCTGAGTTTTGCGTCGTTGAAAATTTTCTGCCATGCTTCCATGTCATATTGTCAAATACCATCGTTCCTCTTACAGGGATGACATTTAATGCGCACAGCTGGCATCTTGGAATAGATTCTTCTGTGGGTAAATGTGATTCAACTTGGTCCAAGCAATCTGCTATAACTGATAGTAACCCCGGAAGCAGTTGAATCATGTCGAGGAATCTTCTGCCATTGACTGTGTGGAGGAATCTTGCATTCTCAAGTAATCAAAGGTACACAAACAGAAGATTCACACCAGCAGAGTAGACGAAATGAGAATGTGGCCACTGTAGTGTTGATTATGTGGGCTAATGTTTATTTGTAGCCTGAAATCATTATTGAAAGAATGGAAAAAATAATAGTAAATAAATTTTGTTTCCTGTTTCTTGGCTGGTTCCTGCCCTGGTAATTGAAGAGCCAATTGCTCATCACCATCACCTGCTACCTGATCTCCAATTGTGTCCCAGGAGAGGCAGTGGTGAAGCACCCTGTCCAGTGATACTGAGAGTGATAGATGAAAGATAAGGGAGGCCAGATACAGGATTCGTCGTTACCCAAAGATCTCCTCAGTACTTCATAAACTTGTCTTTTTCTCGAAAATGTATTAGATCTCCTTGGGGCACTTTTCAAGGAAAAAGATCCCTGAAGACCCAACAGTGCAGGTTTATGATACGATCCCATGATTCACCTATGCGAGAAGTAGCTAGCTTGATAATAATAAAGGCCATATAATTAGAGGAGGTAACCTGATCACTTGGGCGACATCTATCAATAAAGGGGGACACTTTAGAGGGAGGATGGAAGATGAGGGGAGGTGTCTGGAGGTGCAAGAGGACTCTTCAAGAGCAAGCTAGAGAGAACATGCTGATTGGAGTTCTGTTTCCATTGGCACCTTATCATTTCTTGACTTTTCCTCTTCATCTCGCATCTTGCATGGTTCTTTGTGAATTGCGGCCAGCTTGCCTTCCATGCCTTCCAATCTTGATTCTAATGACATCAATGTCCCAATCAAGAACTTCAAGTAACCAACTCTTCAAGGTTCCCTGTATCGGATCTGCTAACTTATGTTCCTTAGAGAACAAAAGATGGATTACAATGATAGGATAACCCTTAGGATTTCCCCAAGTCGCCTTGCCAAATGCAGTCTCACTTCTTGATGCAGTCATCCCTCTTCTCTATGAATCATCTCTTCCCTCTTCCTTACTGACATTACCATCTCTCCTCGTTTTTGTTACCTTTTCCCACCCACTCCTCTGCCAGCTCAGCAATCAGTGTCCCTTATTAAAGTCATGGGCCCCATGTTACCTCTTTATGTCCTCTTTTAGTTACTTGGCTGGGCCCAGGCCTTCCATTTTTTCCCTCCACCCCAGGCTTTCCTCGTTTATTCTTTCTTCTTACGTAGGTAAGCAGAGGGATTGTATCAATCAAGAATACAGACCATGTTTCATGGAGAGAACAAACCACCTTTTAAAAATGGCAACTAAGTCTCTTTTCAGTTCCTTAAGCTTGTGTTACATTCTAACTCTCTGGATTGGTTTACTTTATTTCAATTTTTATTTGCATATTTCAGAGTTCTGTCATGGTTTTCAACTAGATGTCATATTTTTCCTCTCCACCTCTTCTATTTAAATAGTTGTGGCAGTTGTGATCAATTTTCTGACTGTGGACATCAATAATTTGTGATCAAGGAAGTTTTTGACTTCCTGTTTGACTAGATTAAAGGTTAGGTATTAATTCATCTAGATGATCCAGCTCTTAGTTGGTTCTTTATACTAGTTCTTGAATAAGTGAACCTTGAGTGATATTTCAAGAGACTATCGAGACTAATTGCTCAATCGTTTTATAAAGTCCCACATTTTGAAATCCCATTGAGGATACAGGATTCGAAACTAGAAGAAAGTGATGAGGAAAAGAAAGAAACAGAGAGCCGAGGTTCATCAGAGTCAACAATGCCCCATGAATCTGATTGAGCAGTTCAAGAAGAGCTCCAATTATCTTCTAGGCTTTTTCTGTCTTTTACAGCAGTCCCTTCAGTTGTCAATTTGATGATCAGTTGGACACTTACCCTCTTATCTGTATGTTTAAATCCATTCTGGTTTAGTAACTATGTCACTGCTCCAGCTGACTCCTTTCCCAATCCAAAAGTGGGGTAAACTTCTTCTACTTCTGCCTCTCTGGCCTGATTACACACTTTCTTCTTCCTCCAAAAAATGGACTAGATATTTTTCCTGATTACATTTGCTATTCACAGACGGTGCAGACCTCTTTTTGCATATTGTCTGTATTGATTGAATTCCCACCACGTTTTTGATACTCTGAATAATTACATTTGAAAAGTGCTTTTGTTTTTTCTTTTTCTAGGGGTATGTTGGCAACAAATCTGCTGTTTTTCCCCTCCAGCTCCTTGGATATGATGTTGATCCAATTAACTCAGTGCAGTTTTCTAATCATACTGGTAAGCTTCTGATTCATCTCATAACTACTAACTGCTGAACAACGCCTCACTCTATTGGTAGCTATTGTGTGAAGTCTATTTTAGTTTACTAACTAGGGATTGTGCAGGTTATCCAACATTTAAGGGACAGGTTTTAAATGGGCAACAGCTGTGGGAGCTGATAGAAGGTCTCGAAGCCAACAATCTATTGTATTACACTCATCTGCTGACAGGTACGTTTTGGCATGTCTCATGTGATGGATAGAAATCAATCATTGTTTTCATTTTTTTTCATGAATTACTAGGTCGTCTAATTATCCATATTCAAGGAAGGAACCACAGACAATTTAGCGTGTCCAATGTGATGTATAAACATCAATCATTGTTTTCAAATTTTTTATGGGCCTTGTGGGCTGTGTAATTTTGCTACAACACCTTCTTGGCATCTTCGGGGAGGGACGTGCATAAAACCCAGTGGCTTTGCAGAAGCCTAGTTCTATTGGGAGTTTTTTGTTAGATATTCCTAAACTCTAGTAAGAGCATAGGACCCAAAGATTAGGCATGGAAAGATAATTCTCATTGGAGGAAAGATTAGGAGATCCCTCCCAAACCACTCGTTTTTCTTCTTAACTTCATAAATCTTACCTGCCTATCCATTAGTTGCTTTATCTTGAAGATTGTCATTCTTGATTTTTGAGAGACTGGAATCTTCTGTAACCAGACAAGCACAGGAATCGTAAAAATTTACTCTCACTATTTTCTGACACTAATCAGGATATGGATAACTAACATGTTAACAAGTTGATTATTATATTCTGAATCAGACTGCTGTTTTTGTGCGGTACCTTGGTGTGACACAAGCATGAACCATCTACTTTCCTCCAGTTAGCTTCATCTTTAAATTACTCTTTTGAAATCTCCTTTTTAAAGAATTGGCCATCTTTTTGAATGGGCGTCATGATTATGTTTCTATCATGTGTTATAATCATGCATCATGATTATAGTATTGTAAACAGGAGCTAGCATTATGC
The DNA here is from genome assembly GCA_024174645.1 of Lemna minuta. NCBI lineage: Eukaryota > Viridiplantae > Streptophyta > Magnoliopsida > Alismatales > Araceae > Lemna > Lemna minuta. The sequence goes on from CM044116.1 coordinate 10,376,480, forward strand.
ATCATGACGTTATGCTTCTGTGTGTTGACTTTGAAAATAATGGAATGATGTGGCAATGTGGCAATGTAAACTGACAGTGGGGTTATGACCCCACTCTGCACACATACAAGGTGGCAATGTAAACTGAGGACAATTGGCCAAATATTAAAATGGGAGGGGCTTAGTTGTAATGTTTCCTGCTCCTTTAAATATGGGGGAAAACTCAAGGGAAGGGGTATTTAAATCTAAAACTTGAAGGCAGAGTTGGGAAGATAACTCTAGAAGTAGTTCTTCCCTTCTCTATTTTGTTTTCTTGTTTCTTCAACTGAAGTCTTGAAAGATTCCAATTCCATCTGTTTCTAAAGATATGTATCAAATGACCCCTAAGTCATTGCTCACTTCCATTGAATCATCAAATTTTTAATAAGTTTGGCCTCACCCTTCCCAATTTATTCCTCATTCAAGTGTAAGCATTGCTAGTATCTTATTCGGATGATTATGGGAAAACTCCATGAAGATTATGAAGAAGGAATCTTGAATTGCTTCCAAGAGAGTTTACTCTGGAGAGAGAGAGTCCCAAAGTCAATGATGCCAGCTTTGGTTGTGTCCGTAATTTCCCATTCAAAGTCTGGGGCATTTAGGCGATTGAGTGTATGCCTAACTCCTCCCTTCTTCCTGATGTTAGTGAGGAGAGGCCTCACCAGAGTACTTCAGAGAAAACCATATGATGTCACAATGATCTTGATTAAACTTTCAGAACTCCTCTACTTTTGCTCATCATTTGTTGTATTGGTTTTTATTGCAGGTTATATAGGTTCTGTCTCATTCCTTGATACGATACTAAAGGTTGTTGAAAAGCTTCGTTCTGTCAATCCTGGTCTCATATATGGTATGTATCCGTGGAGCTTGGGATATAAATGGGTTACATATTCAGAAAAAAATATACTCCTGAACATTCAGTTTAGTTGAAAAAAATAGAACTACTTATTTTCTATGATTTGATTAAGTAGATAGCTTTCGCTCTTCTGGATCTATGATGCATTTTCAATGATGATGTGAAGTATCCTAGCCATGTTCTACTCCAATAGTCCATTTAGAAGAGTTGTTTCTTTCATTTTTTTTTTGAAATTCTAATGTTTAAGGATGAATGCATTTTCTATTAAACCTTAGAAATCGGGGGCACTGTTACGGGGTGCCCTTCCCCCTCATTTCAAAAATAAAAATAAATTAAACCTTAGAAATATTTATCGTTATCAAACCTTTTTCTTACTGTGTCTGATGTGAATTTGTCCATATATACTGGCAAAGGTGTAAAAACGGCCTTTATTCATCTCGTGATTCATATTTTTAAAACCTGCTGTCAGGAAACTCATGAAAATAATTTGTCATAGGGTAATAAAGAGATGGCCCACATTATTGGTTCTTGAGAAAGTTACAGCTCATTAAACTGAGTTTGTTTAGAGGTCAACAACTTTGGTATTTTATAATGAAACTAGGTTTCATTAGAGATTGTCTCTGATTTTATTTAACTAATTTTGGAAACTTGGCAGTTTGTGATCCAGTCTTGGGTGATGAAGGAAAGCTATATGTTCCTCCACAGCTAGTGTCTGTCTACCGTGAGAAGGTGCTGGTTCATTTTTCGTGGTTGAATGTTTGTCCTAAATGTTTATCTTAGTGGTATTGGAAAAGTTTATGTTTTATATATATTGTATTTAGTTCATTGTAATTTTGTTGTAATCCTTGATTTCTTCAAGGACCTGGTGACCAAATCTTTAGAAAAATTCTTGATAGGTACCGGACTTGTTCAAGTATGCAAGAAGAGAGGTTGAACACAGCGTCAACCCAGAGTATTCCTCCGCAATCTCTCCTTAGTCCTTGCTACCCCAAGAGCCACCTTTACCGGGTAGCTCCACTGCTAGATAGCTAGGTAGATCCACCTTAAACCCTTTGAGATGGCTGTCTCCACCTCCTCTCCAGTTCCAAATATCACCTCTTCCCCTTCTATAGCCTCCTCAAATGGTGCTCTGCCTATTTCTCACTGAGAATGATGTGTCACCCTCCTTGGTTCCCACTTGAGTGAGCTCACATGTTGGGTACCTCCATCCTCTCGTCATCCCTTGATGTTTCCATCACATTTGCAGCTGGCTCCCTAGACAATGCCAAAGGTTTATCCTCTTGTGTCTGTGGTAGTGTTGTTGGGGTAATGTGTCCAATTTCAGCATCTTTGATATGAAACAAATCAACTGTGCAGCGTTGACAATGGAGTGACACAAATCCTTGGATGTTATACAGTACATTAGGTCTCCCCATATTCATTTTTGATGACCTTTTTTCTAGATGCCTATCATTGAAGTGAACAAGCTACCTGGAAAAACGAGTTTTTTAACATCATTAGACATACTTAGAAACGTGTCATATTTCTTAGAAATGGACGCTAGCATTTGTTTTGACAATTATGACATAGCAGACATTGTACTCAATCTCCACTCAATTACAAGTACTTTTAAGGATTTATGACCTGAAATAGTTATCATCAACGCTGAGTTTAGGCATAGCTGTGGTCAGTATAGTCCATTTACCTTAACTGATCATCAATGAAAGAGCTATTCTTTCAGCTCATCTTCCTATTCTTTAAAGAGCAAGTATGAGACCTTATCAACGAAGAAGACAATGCCAAGTAAAAGGTCCACCATAAAAGGGTCCTCTCAAACATAAGATTGACGACAAGTGGGATTTTGTAATGCGGGTTGTTGGATTTGTCTGATCACTGACCCAATGACTACCATCATTGCAACATCATTGCGACACCGTTTTTATTTGATTAATTTCTATTTTCACTCTTCTATCCATCTCCAATGTCTACGTGGCCACTTTCACTGCAGCTACAGCAGTGCTGTCGCTGTACTACTGCTAGCGCCACCACTATTACACACTTCCTCTGCGGCGCTGCCACAGTTACTGTAGGATTGTTCTTTGTGTTCATTTTAGGGATTCTTCAGGGGTAGTCAGGGAGATCTGTTGTGCCATTTTCCTGCCTTTTTCAAGAATAGGAATCTGTTCAATGTTGTGTAGGAATCTGAAATATGGTCATCTTTTCCCTTTCTGAGGCACAAGGAATGTCAAATTATGGAGTAGCCTTAATTTCTATTCATTGCTTCGAATCACATCCCTGTATTTACATTCCCAACTCGATCTCTGACACCATTTAGTGATGCAATATCAGCTGTCCATGGTTAACTAATGACTTCTTCAATGACATTAGTGCACGTCAAAATATACTGAGGAGAAACTTAATATTTAATTCCTAATGCATTGTTGTATAATTACTTATAATCTCTTAATAAATAATCTCCTTTGGCAGCTATAATGTGTGAGTCATTCCCAAGAGCATATATTTTTTAGGTTGTTCCTGTTGCCTCGATGTTGACGCCTAACCAATTTGAAGCTGAGCAGCTTACTGGATTTCGGTATTATTTTTATTTGAAATATGATATACGTCATCTATAATAACATTCCTTCCATTTATAGATCTTTTATGGGGCTGTATTGTCACCTGTAGAATTTCTTCGGAGAAAGATGGCCTGCAAGCATGCAGTGTTCTTCATGAATCTGGACCTTCAAAGGTTGGCGCTTCCACCAATCTGAGAACCATTTTTTCTCGAAAAAAATGATTTATCTGGAAAATCTTTTGTGCTTTGATCAGGAAACTATTATAAGCGTTATCTATTTCAGGTGGTTATTACCAGCTTAAACATGGACGGAGAACTCTTTCTCATTGGAAGCCACCAGAAATCAAAGGTATTTATCTTGATTTTGCTTACATCACGGTGTAGTTTATTTAATTATTTGCCTCAGTATTTGTTTTATTTATTTTATGAAAGTAAATATTTTTATTAACAGGGCTCTCCTCCGGAACAGTTCAAAATCGTGATACCCAAGATCCCTGCATACTTCACTGTAATCATGTATATTTTATACCTATTTTAATTACATCAAAATATTAATTCTGCGATTTTTAAGGGAACTGGCGATCTGATGACTGCACTTCTACTCGGATGGAGCAATGTATGCTCTCTATTTTCTATTATTTGAGACAAATGTATGTATACACATACATTTACAAATTTTTGTCTCACGAGATATTTGGATTTCTTTTGACAGAAATCGCCGGATGACCTTGCAAAAGCATCAGAACTTGCTGTTGCCAGTTTGCAGGTATAAATATTTTTGCTTATGTCGGTACAGTCATCTAATTTTACTATTTTTCTGCCTCATACCTTAGAATGTCTTTAATTCACGATTTCAATTCGCAAATATAAATAATATGCTGATACGTTCAAATATATCTTTTAATCCACCGATAGATGTACTGAATTAATTTGGGGAATTCACGATTTCCCAGAAAGTACTGAATGAATTTATGGATATCGCTGTATAAAATTATATCTATTGATTAATATTTATGATAAAGTTTGATCAAATGTTCTGAAGCAGGCATTGCTGCAACGAACACTGACTGACTACAAGAAAGTGGGGTTTGATCTAAATTCTAGTAGTCTAGAGATAAGGCTGATCCAGAGTCAAGATGAGATCCGCAGCCCACAGGTGAGGTATAAGGCAGAGAAATATAGCTGATGGTTCTCAACTCAACCTTACCATTCAACAATTAATGAAAAATCTCCAAATTTTTTTTCTATGTTGCTTTTCGACTCAATAACTCCAGGGGATAAAGATGGATTTGAATAAGAATCTGGACTGGGAACTGTTTCTTTTGTTGCCAGGTTATCCATGTGATCATTATCTCATGCATGCATCATATCCATTTTGGCTGTTATTTTCTGATAGAGAGAGATGACTTGTCATAGTTAACATGATGACAGTCCCTGTAAGACAGGATTTGTCGAACTTAACGAGCCCTTGTTAGTAGCTCTTGCTGTACTCCAAATTAGGAAAAAAGGAATCATTGAAGGTTCACCAGGAAAGTGGGATGGAAGAGAGCCCATTTCATTTTCATGTTTAAGTTGTAAGCTTGAGCTCCAAAATCAATTCAAAGCTCAAGCACATTCAAAGCTGAAATTCTCAATCTATTTTCTTGCTTCAGTCGTCAGCTCAAAGAGCAAAATCTAGAAAGCGCAAATTCTACTAACCCAACCCGACGACACAACGTAGGCCTTTTGAACTGCTTTGTAGGTAGGAAAGATAGGAGTTCTAAGGGCACACTGAAAGCGGATGGGAAAGTGACTGATCAAATCCGTTGAGTTTGTAGGAGATTAGATAGGGTTTGAGAATTAACGATGTGGGTACCTTAGGTATAAATTCACTGAGCCTTCCTGTTTCTATCTGTCTAACAATCCTCAAGTTGGGGGATTGATAATACCCCATTAATTTGATTATAAATGTCGCTTAATTAGTTATAATCATAAGCATTTAACATAAAACCCTTTACTACGTCATGTTTTCAATGATAGAAGGAACAATAAAAAAATAGGGACATTTAAATTCTTAGTTTGGTAGTATATTGGATTTTATACATAATTCTAACCCTTCTTTAAAACGTTATAACCTGGGAACCCTCGCAAGGATGCTCGAAATACACTTTTTAAATTTTCCTGTTAAAATCTATGGAAAGATAGTTTGGAGTTCCAGAAAACAAGAGAGGGCCTTGAATTTTTATATAGAAAAGGAAAAGGCCACGCTAGAGATCCACAAAAACTGGCATGAAGCCCAATAAGGCTGACTCATAGTGTTCCAAAAGCTAGAGAGCTTTGTAAAGCATGCCCAACATTGTGTATAGCCTCAAACAATTTAGAGATTAAATCCAAATCATTTTGCTATTAGAGGTCTCCATATTGCAGTCCTCTGCTCTAGAAGTAGAATGGGGAAATTTTTTTTCCTAACTATACCAGATGACAAGGTTTCCCGCAAGATTTGTGCAACAAGCATACGTAAATTCTGAGTAGGCCTCAACTTGGAGATGTCTCTGTTACTAAAATAAAAGTGCCCATCAAGGAATGGGTCTGATGTACATTCTAATCTGAAAAACTCCCCAAAAAGAGGACCTCCTTGGGTTATTCACAAAGTGACTAAGTTGATCCATGGTATAAATCATTCAAGACTAATGACTGTGAGATAGATTGGATTCAAACTCAATGGAGAGACATTTATAATATGAAAGAAGGTATCATCCTCAAAGCTAAGATAACTCAACAGCCGAAATTTGGGTTCCTACACTAGAAGACAGCTCTCCTCCAGACAATGTTGTTGAGAACTATTGGCTCTTGGTGAGAAGTGAATTCAATCAGTAAGTGGTAATGAGGTCTTACCAAATCACAAAGAGCAAACAGTAACTTTACTCAACTAGTGCAGTACTAACCTAATTGTTGCCTGTGGGAAAAATTTCATCAACATCAATTACAAGTATGAAAGCCATTATTGGACTTTGATCCTATAACATTTTCAAATCCACTATGCAAGAAATAGATCAATGGGCACTATATTCTTGATGAACTTGTCGAACCATGCTGGTGTAATCTAATTCATTTCAAAATTGCACCTCTCATTCAACTTACATTAGATGGATTCCCTTGAGCAAAAAACCCCAGAGGCTCCTCCATCAATACGAGCAAAAACGATCCCATTGAGAAAAGTTTTGATTATTAAGGAGATAAGGAAGTTAATGAAATTGGAATACACAATATGTATAGATATCGATGCAAATTCAGCACATAGGCCTATGTGAACCCTTGAGCTACTGATTGGGATGTCTGGCACTCGATCGTGCCGTGTAGATTTTACTGGGGAGTGAAACCCTACTAGCAAGTAATGATGTTATAATTATATTAACTGATAAAAAGTTCCGCTTTGTTCATCTCAATCAGGGAATGTATTCCAAAACATAGATGCCTTCAGCTCATACATTGGCATGACATTATCATATGACATGGGTATTGACTGGTCAACTAGTGAGAGGGCGAAGACACAAAAGGTGTACTAAAGGTGGTCAAAATGAAAAAAAATTGAGAGAGCTTGAAATTAAAAGCTACATTTACCTTTGTGCTTTAGTAATAAGATGACAAAGCTGAAGAAAATGGCACAGATTTGGTTGGTGAGGACATAATTTTTCAGTTAAACCTATAGTACTGGGCATCATGATTGAAAAGCTCAAGAACTCTTCAAATATTTCAAGGGAATTAATGGTGGAAACTATGTTGTGGTGGTTTGGAGCAGAGGCCTCACCGTAGTAAAATATCCACTTTCCTCAAATATCGAGATGTTAGTTTAGAAAAGATTATTCCATTGATTATAAAGATATTAATGGTATTCTTGTTGGAAATATATTTCGATAAAAGCATCTTTGAGCTACTGAGAGAATATTTTGAGAAATTTTGAGAGAGTCATTGACATAGAATTAACATAAAAAAACTAATGCTAATAGAAAGAGATTTGTATCTAAGTAGAGAAAGGGAGGGGAATATTTCATATAAGGTTGAGAATAGTACGCCATTCATATGATAATCCAACTCTTCCTAGATCGCCAGACGTTAGGTAAGAGTACAGCTAGTGTATTTAATCATAACTATTATAACTCTCAAGATCAGTGGCCATGATTAGTCGTAAAATAAGACCGATGAACACTTCTTGAAATGTTGTCAAGTATCCCAAGCTCCCCTTAAGTGACAATGGACAACACACATTAATACTCTCCAATTTTTTGATCCAAATTTCTAGAGCACGTCATATCATCTAAAACCAATTAAAATTTCAACATAAGTTTAAGCTTATAAAATCAAAATTCAATGTGTGACAAGCAAGTGCTGTGTGGAATTGCCAAGATGAATGGTCCATTTCCATGTGATGATGGTGCCTTAACATTGTGCCATTATAATTTAAGGCTTTTGGAAATCCAAAAAGATTCAACAGATTTAGAAAAATCCCTGAGACCTTAGATAATGAAAAATACTTTTCCTTTTTCATCTAATTTTTTTTATTAAATTAGAAATTAAATAACATGAAATTTCATTTAATTTAAGAAATAAATAGATAATAATATATCTACTTCTAATATGGACTAACTTCACATAGAAAAGTAAACCTAGATCACTTTCAAAGTTAATTTGAAATAATTTCTCTGATTATTTTATTTATTGTTCAAAATTATATTCATTTTTATCTTATAAATTCAAACTCTCAAGAAAATAGGGCTAATATAAAAAGAGTTTTAGCGTTTGAGAATCAAACTTATGATTAAAAAAATTACCCTTAAATAATGTATTTTGGGATTTTAAGATTAAGCGACATAAAATTAATTAAAATTTACTCAAAATATGATAACATGGACCATAAATGAATTGTGCCTTGAAATGTATTAATAATAATTTAATTGTAAACATATATTACATGATCTCCGTAAACATGGATTATATTTATTTTGAGGATAATTGAAATTTCAAAGGAAATGCAACAAACGTTATAAAACATAATTGATGGCAAAATTTTGTGCTAGTTTTGTAAACCCAATATTTGATAACTAACAAGTCACTGCTGTTCAAGTGCTGCCATGATCATCTAGCTTGGCTAATACCATTAATGATATATGAAAGGAATTTTAAATGATATTACCACAAAAATGGTATAATAAAGAATCATACTTATTTTAATTCAGCCACTAAAAAAATTTCCTACAATGATGTTAACGATAAAGTGACTATATATAGTATGTGATGAACTCAAAGTCGTCGCGTGTTCAAGCTCAAAAAATTTACTCTTTATAAGCTTGGAAACTATGAAACAATCATAATATATAGGATGTATAGCTTCCTAGGTCAATGCAAAAGAATTTTAGGACAAGAAGATATCAATTGTAAGGTGGCTAGGCAAAGGTAAATAGCAAAGGATTGGTGGTTAACTCTCTGAGTTGAGCACGTGATGTAGGAGGATCGATAAATTAAAAGTAGTTAAGTAGCCCTAAAGATAAAAGGATTCTGTACTCATATTATCGGAAGTCAGTATAAGAGAGTTTAGAAAATCTAAATTAAGAATAAGGGAATAATTCATGGAGGAAGAAGGAAGATAACTTGGTGTTGAAGAGGAGAGAGAGATTGACAAACTATGGGCAAGAGAGGAATAAAGAGAGAGTGAGGGAGAGTGATGAATTGAGAGGAAGAATGCTAGGAGGGGAGAAAGTAGAGTAGTAGTAGAGAGAGAGAGAGCAAGAGATTTAGAGAAGATATAAGCAATCACAAGATAGAAATAAAGTGTCAGTGATAAGAGTCAAAAGAGAGAGAGAGAAAGAGAGAGAGTAAGAGGATAGATCTTGAAAGAACAAGAGCAAAAGAAGAAAAGTTGAAAATAAAGATGGGAAGAGAGAGAGAGAGAGTAAGAGGATAGATCTTGAAAGAACAAGAGCGAAAGAAGAAAAGTTGAAAATAAAGATGGGAAGAGAGAGAGAGAGAGAGAGAGAGAGAGAGAGTAAGAGGATAGATCTTGAAAGAACAAGAGCGAAAGAAGAAAAGTTGAAAATAAAGATGGGAAGAGAGAGAGAGAGAGAGAGAGAGAGAGAGAGAGAGAGTAAGAGGATAGATCTTGAAAGAACAAGAGCGAAAGAAGAAAAGTTGAAAATAAAGATGGGAAGAGAGAGAGAGAGAGAGAGAGAGAGAGAGAGAGAGAGAGAGAGTAAGAGGATAGATCTTGAAAGAACAAGAGCGAAAGAAGAAAAGTTGAAAATAAAGATGGGAAGAGAGAGAGAGAGAGAGAGAGAGTAAGAGGCTAGATCTTGAAAGAACAAGAGCGAAAGAAGAAAAGTTGAAAATAAAGATGGGAAGAGAGAGAGAGAGAGAGAGTAAGAGGATAGATCTTGAAAGAACAAGAGAGAAAGAAGAAAAGTTGAAAATAAAGATGGGAAGAGAGAGAGAGAGTAAGAGGATAGATCTTGAAAGAACAAGAGCGAAAGAAGAAAAGTTGAAAATAAAGATGGGAAGAGAGAGAGAGAGAGAGAGTAAGATGATAGATCTTGAAAGAACAAGAGCAAAAGAAGAACAGTTGAAAATAAATATGGGAAGAGAGAGAGAGAGAGAGAGAGAGGAAAGAAGTGAGACGGACGAGATATACAAGAGGAGATTTTAGAGGGAGAAAGAGATATTGCAAGAGTGAGATTTAGGAAGAGAAAGAAAGAGAGTTCATGACGGAGAGAAAGAGAGAGAGCTCTAGCAGAGAAATTGAGAGAGGGACAAAAAAAGAGATCGTGAGAATGTGAGAGAGAGCGAAGGCGATGTAGAGAGAGGATGAGATGAGAGAGAGCATGGGACTGAGTGATACAAGAGATTTAGAGAGACAGAGAGTAAGTGCGATAGAAAAGGAGACGAGTGGGCAAGCGATTGAACGAACAAGGAGTGATTGAGAGTGGTTAGAGAGGTTGAGAGAGAGAGGGATCAAAAATAAGATTGGCAAAGATGAAAAAGAAAGCACAACAAAGAGGCAGAGGAGGAAATACGGTGGGTGAGAGAGAAGGCAAGAGAGGGCAGTGGGGAGAGACAAAGATATCATGAGAGAAAACATAAAAGAGAGATTTAGCGAGAGATAGGTAGCACAAGAGGGGGGAAGAGAAGGAGTGAGCAAGAGAAACCGCGGAATAATGAGACCCAGCTCAAACTCTATGTAGATAGCCAGCCTATTGCTTCGGCTCTTGATGCAAGCTCACGACAATTTCAACTCTATAAAAGCATATGATAAAGGCCCATTTCTGTTTATTGAAAAATAGAATACTTTAAAAAGAAAAAATTGCAATGTGTTCGATGACATGTAGAAAATAGAATATCTTACTAGTATCTTATTCCTAGATATCTTTTCAACTAAGTATCTTTCTTTATTGAATATAATTAGATTTACATACGAATGATATTCGTCTAAAAATTGATTATTTTTCGTTTGATATACTTTAAAATAGTAGTTACAAGCATTCTAAGACAAATCTTTGCTTGCAGGGAGTTTTTTTAGGCCCTTGTACTACTCAAGTAAACCATGTAGTGACCATTATTGGATATGGCGAGGAAGAGAATGAAAAATATTGGTTGGTGAAGAATTCATGTGGCAAACGCTGGGGTGATGGAGGGTATTTTAAAATAAAATGAGATGATCCTGACTCAAAGGGAAAGTATGGTATTTCCATGTGGCCATACATGCCAATCATGCAGAATTCATTCGCATGCACCGCCTCTGAATAAAGAAGACGTTTGTTTCGATGGAGGTCACGGGTGCATAATATGAAGACAAAAGCGTGTGGTGGATAATGATGTTTCTATAATAAAAATTTCTGTCTACGAAAAATTTTAAATAAGTGCTTCATAGCACGAGCTGATTCGTTCCATCACAGGGTTATCTTAAATGAGTTCTTGAAGCTATTCAAGTGTCTAGCCTCTAGTGGTCTCCACACAATCTTTTGACAGTTAGATCTCCTTTTCAAAGCTCTTCAGCAAGAAAAAAAGATAAGAAATGAGAGAATTCCCACAATGCTTGTATGGGCACCATGAGTTGTGGTCATTCTCTCTCTATTTATAGGTATTTGGTATATGAATATTTATAAAAAATCCTCATAATTATGTCTATATCTACCAACATCTATAGACCTTATGTGTGTGATCCTCTAGGTCAATATATCTTACTAGTTAATAAATCTATAGGCCCAATAACACCGTATTGGTCAACCTTAATTGATTATCTACATTAAAATATAGATTAATAAATCAAATATTGATTTAACCTAATCGATAGGTCAAGCTGCTAATCTATTGAGTGCCAAGCTACACAACGTGCTTTAGAAGATATGGAGTATGTAAGAACTCCCTTATAGAACCCTTTCTCTCATCAGTTACCATATATGTATAATCCTTCACCCGCAACACAAAATCCTTTGAAAATATAACTCGACAACATGTATGTGTTAGAGATAGAATTGATAAAAGAAAACGTAATGCTTCTAGGCCTTGACAGGTGATAACATGCTAATTAGACATGATAATACATGATTATTTATGCATATTAAGACATAAAAGATTCCATTCTTATGCATGTTATCATATTTATGAGTATTTATCTATCATTCTTTGAAAAAGCCATTATAATATCAAAATACATTAATTTAGGTTAATTATGATGAATTAAAGATAAATAGTTTCATAACCCATATTCTTTTGAGATTATAACTAGTTTTTAATGTTAAATAATGAGAGAAATCATTTTATATACACTCATATAATTTTCTAAGTTTTAAAATCTTAAAGAAGTGAGTGTATTTTTAAAATAGAAATTAAATCTCTTGCTATTTATTAAATTTGACTTTTTAGAATGATAGATAATTTAATTTCTGATCCAACGAAAGAAATTTAGATTAATTTAGAATTATATTTTGAAAGTAACGAATTTTCTAATTTTTAGAGATTTTTATAAATTTTTTTGAATTTTTTTGAATTTTTAATAAATTTTTCAAGATTTTTTGGAATTAAAAATCAATTTTTCTAATGAAAAATTGATTTTTTGGATATTTATAAGTGTGCAAGTGATGTGGCGTAATCTGGAGCGTCCAATCAATCGCGATCGACAATCAAGGGCGGGAGATGACATGGCGCAACATGGAGCGTTTGATCGTGCGATTAAATCACGATCGTCAATCTTCACTTAAGGCGTGGGGTACGTGATGTATCCTGATTCGTCAACGAATCATTTTAAAATGATTTAATCTCAGTCGTTGATCAAAAGAGTTATAACGACTAAGATTAAAATCGATAGAAACGCATTTGAAACGTCCGATCAAGATCCAACGGCGGGCGTTTGATGCGTTATTTATAATGCACGCGACGTGGCATCATCTCAGCGGTCCATCCGTGATCCAACGGCCATGACTTAATCGTAGCGATTCTCATCTAATGTGTTTCATCATAGCCTTGGATCGATGATTAATTGACGATCGGACGGTTACGCCCAAATCACCCTATAAATTGAGATGTTCTTCGATGATGTAAAGCATTCCAGGGCAATTTGACTTAATCGAACTGTTTAGGCATCAAATCCCTTGGATCTCTTGCTCCCAATCGCTTCTAGACTAATTTCAACGACCATAGAGTGCTTGAGAGTGAGATTTTGACGATCGACGAGGAAGAAATCGACACTTGAACTTCGACGATTTCGTTTTCTGAATTTTGATGAATATCCATGATTCAAGAGAGTAATTGGATCAATTCAAGTGCAATCTTGGGTTAGGGATTGTGTTTCATACTAATATATCTTTGTATAGCTTTAGATTTTATTTTCGAATCATAATTTGAGTCAATTTCAACTTCGATTTTGATTTTTTGCTAATTTCAATTTCGGAAATTTCTCTCCTGTTAATTCAATGATTTCTCCGCGAAATCAGATCCAAATCCAGTGATTTTTGATTCCGTGGATTCGTCTTCGAGTCCTCTTTATAAAAATATCAAATTGTCTAATTTTTAGTACCATTTCGTCGTTAGATTTGATCAAATTCGAAGAGATATTCAGAAATTACCTTAATTCCCTGTGAATTCAACCTTTATTTACCAATATACCCCTCAATTCGTGATTTAACCTTAAAATTGTTGAGTTTGGATATTATTTTGACTCGGGACCATGTGTTTTCAATGACATCGCGGTCTCGATCTGTCCAACAGCCTCCATAGAGATATTTTGCATATTTTATCAATTGTCAAGAATATTTGGTGTCTTTAGGTGATCCGTTGAAGACATTGATAGCTCATAAAGATTCTCTTAAGGCCCAGTAAGCTTTAAATAGGCCTGTGAAGTGGGCTGTCTCAGATATATTTTAAATTGGCTCTTGGGCTTTATATGGGCTACATCAATGGGGTTGTGCATATTTGTATGTATATATATAGAGGTGTGTATATGTATTTATGTATGTATATATGTATCTGTGTGTGCACATGTAGGTATGTATCTAAGTATCAATGTGTAACATGAACGTACATATGTATTTATGTTAATATGTATGTAGGTAAGTATATATGTATGTATGTATGCATGCATGCATGCATGCATGCATGTATGTATGTATGTATGTATGTATGTGTGTGTGTGTGTGTGTATGTATGTATGTATGTATGTGTGTGTGTGAGTGGGTGTATATGCATGGATGTCTGTGTGTATATATGTATCTTGGCATGTATGCATATATATATATATATATATATATATATATATATATAGATAACAATGAAGAAATGTATGGCTATGTATATGCATATGTATATGTATGGATGTATGTATCCATGTTCGTGAGTATGCATGTATGGATGTATGTATTTACATGCATGTGTATGTATGCCCATGAGTAAATAATTTTCTGTATTGATATATGATACCAACCTCTATTTAGTCATACGGCTCAGTAGGTATACATGTTTATAATTTATTCGTTGACGAGGTATTTGAAACTAAGATGCCGAGAGCTTTCGCTTTCCGGGCGTTTCGTCGTCAGCTTCTTAACCGGGAGATTTCAAAAACCTAGCGCCTAGCGCGTCAAGGATTTGATTATAAGAGAAACCAGGGAGTTTACGTCGCTATACACTGAAACTAGATTTCGGTCAACGTATTTCTCCCGAAATAAAGCGGATGACGCGTCAGCGTGGACTAGGATTTTTAAACTGTCGAGCGCCAGTTGTCTGCATGCGTATCAGTTTGGTGATTCCTCACGCGGGTAAGAAGCTACCGATGTATTTAAGTCTCCTGCCCCACCGTTGATTTCTTTTTTCCCCGTTGAGGAATGAAAAGAAGATCACGCGTAGCTGAAGAAAAGAAACTTTGACTGCTGATGCAATACCGACTGTCCGCACGAAACCCATTTGCTCTTTATTTTTCATCTGGGTTATTTTGGTTGACTGAGTCCCTGGATTATTTCTGACATTCCTGTTGGCTCGTTCTCCATGCCTGACCACCTTGGTTCCCGGGTTCCTGACACTGGGGCATATAAAAGGACCTGCCGCATTTCTTTCGTTTCATCTCAACTTCTATAACAGTCGAACGAAACCTAGAATTTTAAGATCCAAAGACGATGAGGATAATGCTGTGGCTTCCTGTCTTGTTCCTTTTGTCTCTGAATTTCTCTTCCGCCGACAGACCTCCCGTAACCTCGGAGACATTGAGGAACGTCGCATCATCTCTGAAGATGTTCGTCGACGAGCTACCCCAGCTACCTCGGTTGCAAGGATACTCTTACCTCAGCGGCTCGTTTCGTCCCACCACTCTCACCATCGGGATGTACGTGAAAACATGGGTAAGCGGCGGATATCGATGAAGCTATCAGATAACAAAAAAATTTCACCTCTAAACGTTGGCCTTGTATGCAGACATTCCACCGCGATCTACCTCCGACGAAGGTATTCGTCTACGGGACCTCCGAGGCGGCGGCGACCTTTCCTGGACCGGAGATTGTCGCCATTAGAGGAGTACCTCTATTTGTCAAGTGGTTGAACTTCCTTCCTAGCCGGCATATTCTTCCATGGGATGTTACCCTCCCTACCGCAGTCCCGAAGAACGGCGGCGTTCCCTCCGTCGTCCACCTCCACGCTGGCGTCAATCCCCCCCGTAGCGACGGCAGCGCCCTCGCGTGGTTCACCGCCGGCTTCAGAGACAAGGGCCCCGAGTGGGATCGCTCCACGTACACGTACCCGAACGTTCAGCACTCCGGGAGTCTCTGGTACCACGATCATGCCCTAGGGCTGATTCCCGCGAACCTCCTGGCTGGGCTTCTCGGGCCTTACACTATTCGGGACCCTGCCCTGGATGCTAAGTTGAATCTCCCCTCCGGGCCCGACTTCGACCGCCAGATAGTCATCGCTGACCGGAGCTTCACCGCTGACGGTTCTCTGTACCTCAACGCCACCGGAGTCGACCCTTTGGTCCACCCGCAGTGGCACCCGGAGTTCTTCGGAGAAGTGATCACCGTTAATGGGAAGGCCTGGCCGTACATGAAGGTCCAAAGGCGGAAGTACCGGCTGAGGATTCTGAACGCAGGAAACGCTCGTTATCTCGGACTCTCCTTCTCTACTGGCCTTTCCTTCAACGTGTTAGCATCGGACGCGTCCTATCTCTCCCGGCCGGTCGTCACTTCGAGTATTCTCCTGGCACCGTCGGAGATCGCGGACGTAGTTGTCGATTTCTCCAAGTCCAAAGTGGAGGAGATAGAACTCTTGAACAGCGCGCCGTATCCTTTCCCTGGAGGAGATAATACGGGCCCGCTCGACGACAAGGTGATGAAGTTCATCGTCTTGCCCGGAAGCCCGAAACCGTCCGATACGTCAGTTATCCCCCCCAAACTCGTCAGCTACTCGCCGGCGTCGTTGAAGGATGTGACAAAGACGAGGTACATAACGCTGTACGAAGAGATCAGCAACATAACGGGTGCGCCTATTCATATGTACATCAACGGGTTGACGCTCCTGGATCCGGTGACGGAGACACCGAAATCCGGGACAACGGAGCTCTGGAACGTGATAAATCTGACGGCAGATGACCACCCGCTGCACATCCATTTGGCCTCTCTTCAGGCGATCAAGGTGCAGAATCTGGAGGAGCTGGAGACCTTCACGAGCTGCATGGTGGAGAAGAAGGACGCCTTAAAGTGCGACGTTAAAAACCACGCGGCCGGCAACCAGATATATGTCCCTGAATACGAGAAAACGTGGAAGAGTGCGGTGAAGGTAATGCCGGGAGCCATGACCAGCGTCATCGTTAAGTTCAACTTGGTCGACGGCAATAAGCCATTTCCTTTTGACGCTACGGCGGAGCCAGGCTACGTCTACCATTGCCATGTGAGTTGTCTCCGTTCTTCTGGAACTGTTCCATTTGTCTTTTGGTTCCCATCTTCTCTCGTCCTCTGATCGACTCCTTTTCTGCAGATTCTGGACCACGAAGGTAACGGGATGATTCGACCACTGAAGCTTGTTTCCTGAATACCGCCGTACTCTGATCATATGAAAAACTTTTAGATTAGTTGATAATCATTTGAATGTTCAGTGATTATCTCCATTAAATTGGTTCTCAATTGTTCAATAAAGATACGATTAATCTCTCGATTTCTGTCTGTCTCTCTGCAGGCGTTCCTATCGACTACCTCTCTTTTGTAGAAATCAACCCTCTGAATAGGGAGATTATGAGAATGATAAGAAGAAAGAAACCGAAAGATAATCTATTGAATATATCAAGAGAAAATTAGTACAATCAGGAGTGAGTATTCCCGTTCTTATATAGGCCTCGATCAAACACCTAAAGGCCAAAGCTACAGTTATAATTGCCTAAGTGACTGTTGACGAATGGTCAACTCGCTGTCTTCATCTGGACCGTAGATCAAAGACGACGGCTCGGATTTCTTCTGGAAGCGAAGTCGTTTCGGCTCCGCGTGGCTTCTGCTTCCCATAGATTCGGCGATGAGATCATTTTCCAACATATTTCAACCCCACCCCACCTGGGGATATACCGCCAGCGGGCCCCGTACGACGTCACAGTAGAGAGGCGCGTCTTGCCATAGAATGGAACTTCCACGTCAGAGACGAATCCACGACAGCATAATCGTAATGATTCTACTCAGTCAAAACATCAACCCGCACCAATAACTCGCCATCTTTCCTCTAAAAAGTTTGACGAAATGCAATGGGAGGAACCACCTGACGTTGAAGAACTTCACAATATGAATGGCACAATTTTAATTCAATAGTCAATATATCAACGCCACAATTAAATGGCACAACTTTACTCTGAAAATAAGAATTCAAATCACTGTTAATCATCAATTTCATTGATAATCACACTCAGTGCTTTCTTTCTCTAGTTCCTCTATCTTTAATCTTTCTAAAGCTCTATACATGCAAAGCTTTCGAATCTTTTTTTGTGAAACAATCTTATCTTTATACGAGGGTGAGTGATCACATCCTTATCCCTTAATGATGTCCAAGGGTTTCATATCATATCTAATCAATGAAGTTGTAGAGATCTTATGACTAGTGCTTTGTATGCATGGTCAAAATATAATTATCTATTTCATAAAGACGTCTTTCTTGTCTCAAGTCCAAGGATCACTTAAACAACTATGACATAAATCAAGCAAATTAATAAATATGTATAATATCATATAAAAAAATATTAATTAAATAAAATCTTTTTCTAAAAAGTGCCCATAATCTATTTTTGTTGTCTCCAAACTAATGGCTAGAGGATCAACTTACTTATCATATGAGTAATATCAAATAGTGTTATTCTTGTCATATATTTCTATCTCCTTCTTGAGTATCCTTCGAATAAGAATATATAGAATATATGTTTAAGTATTGATGATCTCTATATCATGATCTTATCATAATTCACTTAGAATTTATTCTAAATATTAGACAAGAATGATAATATATAAAAATTTATTTCAATTAATATTAATGAGACATAAAAGTGTGATTGGCTTATAAGCCACATAATATTCGTCATAGAGATATGATGAATTCTCATGTCGATACTATCAAATTTAATTCTCTACTAGGGCGCCATATTTTGAAAAATAGGAATTACTTATAGAAATTTTTTAATATTCATAATTAATCTTAAAATAACACAACATTAAAATTTTTTCAATTTTTTAGTGTATGATATTAATATAGGGACATGATATATCAAATGAGATCATGTTCTATTATAGCTTATCCAATATCTTGTAACATCAATGTACAGTTATCTAGATTTAGTGTCATATATATAAATGTCAAGGTGTGTGATTAAGGTTTGAATTTGGTCATTGAGTTAAAATAGATTAATGAATGTATGGTCACACAAATATCTTATCTTTCTATTAGCAGATACTCATATGTTGCCATAAATATGACCATTACTAGATGGGTAGATGTATATATTTGGTCTATAGAAATATATCCTTCACAAATAACCTTTGTTCATATAAAAACATTGTTATGTCTCACATATGTAGATAGATACACATGTTGCACATGCTGACCTACTTTTATGATTGAAATACCTATCAACACCATGAATATACATAGATGAAGTTTATAAAGAATCAGATAAATATTATTCTATATTTTATAAAATATTCAGAAAAACAAAAAAATCATACCAATATGTTTGTTGAAACAAAAATAAAACATATTATTTATAATCTCATTCCTTCATTTTTCAAGTCATCTGATCATAGCAAGTCCTTTGACTCTTGATCTGTTGGATCACTGCTATCATGAAAGGGTATTTCCTCAATTGTTAATAGATAGAGCCGAAGATCCTCAAGGGCCATGAGAAGGACAAAGAATGAAAATGCACTAAAAAATACTAGAACACTCAATGAAAGAGATCAAGAAGAAATAACAAGACAGATTTTACTCATGGTGATATAAGAAAAAATAGGAGAATCAAAATTTCTCATGGGGAGGTATAAGAGATGGTGTTTGGATAGCAGGATGTTATGAATTTGTAAGATTGGTGACTTTGAACTCCCTAGGTTTAATCCCACAATTGGAGATGATAGGGATCATTTTTAATAGCCTTGAAGTGGAGTTTCTATTCAATGAATGTGGATGAATATCCAAATATATGATTAGAGGCTATCCTAGGGTTCACACAAATCTTAAGATGAAATTTTGTTTTGGGAAGGATGATCGATCACACAAAATGAGAGGAATGAGAGTACCTTGATGAAGATTCTTGACTGATGTGATCTTGTTGGAGAAAAATTCAAAATCTTCTTCTTGATTACTCCTTTCTTTCTTTGAGATCAAAGGGAGAAAGAAATGAAGAGGAATGATGAAAAGAGGGAAGATGGGAAGAATGGAGGAATGGTATGTGTGTGTGGTGGAGAGGAAATAGAAAAAGGATGGAAAGGGAAAAGTTGTGGATTAGTGAGTGGATGAGATAAAATGAGAGAGAGAGAGGGGGAAATTTGTGGAGGATGAGAGAGAAAGAGTGGGGACAACCAAACTACAAAATTTTTCAAATTTCAAAAATTATAAGAGAGAGTTTCATAAGATCAAATGGACAACATAAGGTTGCCACCTTTTTAGGAAAATTTTGATCCTCTTAAAAGAATGCATTAAAAAGCCACTTTTAAATATTTGAAGGTATCATTTAGAGGGTTTTAATTGGTGAAAATTTTATGGGTAATTTGGGTATCGTAATTTGACCTTAAATGATGGGTTTAAGGTTGACTTGGTCAAAGAAGTATCTAGTATACAAATAACTTGTATTTTGAGAATCTAAAATTTGTTCTTATAATTTAAGAATATCAAGGAGTTCCCAAGTTTTAGAAAAGTGGTTTGACTTGGTCAAAGGCTCAAAATTAAAGGTTTTAGGTCAAGGGAAGCATTTTAAGGATTTAAAGGATTAGGGATGACACCCCATCTTCATGGGCTTACTCCTCTTCATGACTTCAAAATATTTTTATATAAACATGTCTTTGAATGATAGATCCTTAAATTTCTTGGTCAAGGTCAGCATGTTGTTTACTTGATATGGATGACTCCTAATCCCTGCATTTCTCTTTAAGCTGTATTATTTTTGTGCTTCCTTAGATGCTTGTTTTGTTATTGAGGTGTGTCCACCACATGGTCAGTCCAAGTGAAGAGACCCATTAAAGAGAATAGAAATGGAAAACATAAAAAGAGATGAAGATACAAAAAGAGAGGGCCTTTTCAAGGCACATCTCACAATAAAGACAGAAAGAATATCCCTTAAAGAGACAAAATGCCAGCCACCTAAAAGGCCAATCAGAAACTTCTTTTGTTGTTCTCATACCTACCTGTTCCTTCTGGATCTACTCAGTAATCACTGTCTGGTGATTAATAAATGTTCAAGAGGCGGTATTCAAGTTTTAATTTTGGCCTTAAGAATCTCTTCATGAGCTATGGAAACTTTCAAAAATTTGGATAAGACGAAGCTATTCAAACTTGGTGGCTCTCGTGTGAAATGTTAAAGAGAAACTATGAATTTGAAGGAGAGTGACTAATGGACTGGCTCCCTTTTTTCTACGAGTTCCCGGAAAACATTTTTCAACGTCGGATTTCTAGTTATTTTTAATGTTGGTCCATGATATCTTTGTCTAGAGTGGTATGTTTTTCCTAGATTCCAAACTGTTCGTGTTTGACTTTTTTTGCTCAATCCCATTAGTTTTTTGGTATCTCACGCAACTTATTCCGCGGATTGAAATATTTTTCTCGATTGAAAAAAAGTAAAACGGCATTCACCATAAACGACACTGAGGAGATGCTCTTTCGGTGCGTTGGTTGAAATTTCCCATTGATTAAGGTGTCGATGACCAGGATAGTCGAACGTAACATCCAGAGATGTCGAACATAGGGAAAAATATCTTTTTTCTCGCGAGAGAGAGAGAGTGAGATTACTCAAATTTCTGTAGTGAACAAATGAGCTACAATTTTGTGCAGATAATAACTTAACGTTCAACTAATTATACACTTGTTTAAGAGGTTTTCCGCGGATCTTTATCCGGCGGTACTCAGGAGACAAGCTTCAATGGCCGAATCATCCCGTTACCTTCGTGGTCGAGGATCTGCAAGAACAGAGATGTTCGACGGACGAGAAGAGGATGTCACCAAGAAAAATATGAAACAGTAGCAGATGAACGGAGACAACTTACGTGGCAGTGGTAGATGTAGCCCGGCTTCGCGGTGGCGTCGAAGGGAAAGGGCTTGTTACCGTCGACCAAGTTGAACTTGACGATGACGCTTGTCATCGCTCCCGGTGTTATTTTCACCGCATTTTTCCACGTCTTCTCGTATGCAGGAATTCTAATCAAGTTGCCGGTGGCGTGGTCTTTCACATGGCACTTGAGCGCGTCCTTCTTCTCCACCATGCAGCTCTTGAAGGTCTCCAGCTCCGTCAGATTCTGAACCTTGATTGCCTGGAACGATGCCAAATGGATGTGCAGCGGGTGGTTGTCCTCCGTCAGATTTATCACGTTCCAGAGCTCCGTTGTCCCGGACTTCGGCGTCTCCGTGACCGGATCCAGGAGCGTCAACCCGTTGATGTACAGATGAATCGGCGCACCCGTTATGTTGCTGATCTCTTCGTACAGCGTTATGTACCTCGTCTTTGTCACATCCTTCAGCGACACCGGCGCGTAGCTGACGAGTTTCCGGGGGATAACTGACGTATCGCACGGCTTCGGGCTTCCGGGCAAGATGATGAACTTCATCACCTTGTCGTCGAGCGGGCCCGTATTATCTCCTCCGGGGAAAGGATACGGTGCACTGTTCAAGAGCTCTATCTCCTCCGCTTTGGACTTGGAGAAATCGACGACAACGTCAACTATCTCCGAGGGAGCAAGGAGAATACTGGACGTGACGACCGGCAGAGGGAGATAGGATGAGTCGGACGCTAACACTGTGAAGGAGAGGCCAGAAGAAAGGGAGAGTCCGAGATAGCGAGCGTTTCCCGCGTTCAAAATCCTCAACCGGTACTTCCGCCTTTGGACCTTCATGTACGGCCAGGCCTTCCCATTAACGGTGATCACTTCTCCGAAGAACTCCGGGTGCCACTGCGGGTGGACCGAAGGGTCGATTCCGGTATCGTTGAGATACAGAGCACCGTCCGCGGTGAAGCTCCGGTCAGCGATGACGATCTGGCGGTCGAACCCCCGTCCGGTGGGGAGATTTAGCTTAGCGTCCAGGGCGGGGTCCCGAACAGTGTAAGGCCCAAGAAGCCCTGCCAGGAGGTTCGCGGAGATCAGCCCTAGGGCATGATCGTGGTACCAGAGATTCCCGGAGTGCTGAACGTTGGGGTACGTGTACGTGTAGCGATCCCACTCGGGGCCCTTGTCTCTGAAGCCGGCGGTGAACCACGCGAGCGCGCTGCCGTCGCTATGGGGAGGGCTGACTCCAGCGTGGAGGTGGACGACCGTGGGAACACCACCATGCTTCGGGATTGCTGTAGGGAGGGTAACATCCCATGGAAGAATATGCCGGCGAGGAAGGAAGTTCAACCACTTTACAAATAGAGGTACTCCTCTAATGGCGACAATCTCCGGTCCAGGGAAGGTCGCCGCCGCCCTGGAGGTCCCGTAGACGAATACCTTCGTCGGAGGTAGGTCGCGGTGGAATTTCTGCTTACAAGAGGTCCATGGTTCAGAAGTAAAAGAAAAGTTGTTATCTGATTGCACTTTGACGTCCGCCGCCTTACCCATGTTTTCTCGTACATGCCTATGGTGAGAGTCGTGGAAGTAAACGAGCCGTTCTGGAGAGAGTATCCCTGCAACCGCGGTAGCTGGGGAAGCTCGTCGACGAACATCTTCAGAGATGCTGCGACGTTCCTCAGAGTGTCTGTAGTGACGGGAGGTCTGCCGGCGGAGGATAAATCCGTGAACAAAAGGAACAAAAAAGGAAACAACATAATTAGTCTCATCATCTTAGGATCCGAATCCTACGATACTCGATCTTTGTAGAAGTTTGATGAAGCCAGGGAGAATAGTGTGGGTCCTTATATAAACCCTAGCATCTAGACACCCTGATCGAAGGTTGGTATGCGTGGGGCCCGGGACAAGAGTAAACCAGGGAAACGGTCTGCGTGAAACAAGTATTCAACGCTGGAGAAAGAAGTATTGATATTGAAATCGCGATCGTGTAGACGCTGTCAAAGGGAAGTTCCCTTCGGCAAGTCTCTTGAACAACACGTAATCTGAAGAAAAGAAATGAGGGTAAGACAGGGAGAAGACATACCAAACTCACAGAAAATGACGGGTCTTCCTATTTCTCTTGTCCGTGGGATCTCATATGCGAAACAAGCGTGTGGAGTACACAGACCCAAGGAAATAGAATGCATTTTACGAATGGGTAGCATCAGAATTATATGACTCCAATAGTGAAATTCAAAAGACGCTTCAGGAGCTGATTATTTTAAAACTTTTGGTAGAGGGATCATTGTTCTATTATTTGTGGAGCTCAACTTTTGATAATTTTGTGCAGTCTCAGAGTGAAGAATTCGCAGTTTTTGCTGGAGTGGTTGACCTCAGGAGTAGAAAATTGAGGGATGTAACTATATCGAACTTTTTAACGGTTTACCGTCGCTGGGCATTTATCTGCCCGGATTTTAAAGCCGATAGAACCGTACTTTGAGTACTCTGTAGACAGAATCAATAACACGTTCGTCGTCTTCACCGGATCTAAGTCCTGGGTTCTTGTCATCCCGCGTCCCCATAGAAGCGGAGATACAAGCAGGGATAATGGCGCGAGTCCTTACATAAACCCTAGAGAAAGAACCCTGGTTAACAGGAAAACGCGATCCACGGTTGCTAAGCCGGGCCTACTAGCCAAAAGGAATCTCAACACGAACATAATGACAAAGTCAAGGAGAAAAAACCCAGATAAAAAGAACGCGCAAGTGGTTTTGTCCCGCCGATTCGGGCTGCCCACTAGCCTAATTTGAAAATGAATCATTTCACCGCAAATGTGAGTTTCCTTACGTCAATGACGCGTATCGTCAGCGGCCTAAGCCAGTAAAGGAAAGAACCTATGTCTCAGAGGCGGTGCACTTTCCTCTTTCTCTATCCGTTACCCCTCTGACGTTGCAGCGACAACGATGGGCGCGTGGACTTTCCGCCGTGTCTTCTTAAAATCTTTGTGGATGGATGGTCAACGCAAAGAAGTCGTCCCGAAAAAAAGGGCTACGTAGCAATTTATTCATAAAAATACCGTTGACCTAACATACATTCCGCATTATATGACTATTGAGAATATCGACCAGCCGGGAAATCAAGGCCACTCGGAACAGGTCAAACAAGCGGAGAAAACGAACCGAAGTGGTATCAACCAGTTAGGCCACGTCAAAGGAGAGGACTTAAGCGTGTGATGGGCCACGTCATCCAAGAGACAGTCACACAGGAACCGATTGGCAGCTGTTCGACAAAATGACTGACACAGATCGACGGACAAACCGACGATCGCGTGACAGCCTTTCCTTGACGGCCGCCAACCCTAGAGCACAGGCCGCCATTGGGGTGGCCACCTTCTGCCCTTGCTGCCGTCGCCGGGGCTGTCTTGTGCCCTAGCCGCCTCCCTCCACCACAGCGGCCCCTGCTGCCTTGGCTAACACAGGGTGGCTTTGCAGGCATCTCTGCCACGCTTTTGCAAGCACCCGGGGGTGCCTCTGTCAGCACCACTACGCGCCTTTGCACTATCTCCCTATCTTTTTTCTGACCAGGCACTGGAACTACGGCCCAATGGCGTATGCCATTGAGAACTCTTCCTTTCTCCTCTACCAGCATCTCCATGCTCCCCGCCCGTGCTTCTGTTCACCCGTGCTAGCACCTCCGCGCCACTGCACCTAGTGGACTTCATTGCTAACATCACACAAGAACGATAATAAATAGAAGTTCATTTTAATAAATATAAACAAAATATAAACTTTTGATTGAATTGCAGGCCACATCCCGCCGTGCGCCTATGCCAACCCCGCCTTTTGCCTCCGCCGCCACCTAGTGGACTTCATTGCTAACATCACACAAGAACCATAATAAATAGAAGTTCATTTTAATAAATATAAACGAAATATAAACTTGTGATTGAATTGCAGGCCACATAAGATCTATCATTAATGACCTTGATTTATCAAAAAGATAATCTTATTTTATTATAAAATAAAATTTCTATCTAAAATACCTTTATTAACATGAAAATATTTATGAATATATTTTATTATGAATTTAATTAAATAAATTTATTTCTATCATAAAGTTGATTTTTTTTGGAATTTTTGGAATTTTTTTAGAGATTTATTGAAATTAAAATCATGACAAAATGTTTTTTTTAATAAATAAATGAATAGGAAAGTAAAAAATAAATAAGAATAACTTAAAGAAAAGAAGAAGAGATAGATACATTTTCTCTCTCTCTGATTACCTCTCTTACGCGATGGAGAGGCGTGCCTCATTCTGGGCCATCAAGTCCCTCTCTCAAACCTCTCTTTTGTGCCATCTCGTCCACCTCTCTTACACGCCCTCACCGTCTTGCTCTCCTCTCTTCCTTCTTCTTTTCTTCTCTCTCACTCCCACGCTTTGTTGTTTGCGTGCATAAGAGGAGAGGGAGAAAAAATTCTTTCCTCTTTACCTCTACTCTCTCTCCTACGCGTATGCATGTGCATTTTTAAGGAGGAGGAGGAGGAAAACACTCTTCTTTCTCCTCCCCCATTGTGCATGCACACATGTAAGAGGGAGGAGGAGATTTTCTCCTCCTCTTTCTATGAACTCCCTTTCCCCCTATCTCTCTTGTGCATATGTCCATATGTGAGCACGTAAGGGGGAGAGGATAGAAGAATACCTTTCTATCCTTCCCCTTGCTTCCTCTTTCCCTTCTTTCACTCTCACTCTGCTACGCTCACATTTGCACACGCGTAAGGGGGAGGGGGATATTCCCTTATTTTATTTCTTCCTCTCTCTTGTTGGCTTCTAATTACCTCAAGAGACACTTCAAAAGATGATGAGCACACTCACAAATGCACTCACACACTCAAAGAAGAAGAAGAAGAATGAGAAATAATGGAGGAAATGCACTAAAACTCTCAAAACCTCACTTATAACCTTTTAGAGGAAGAAAATAATGCTCAAATACTATTAGGGACGCTCTAAGAGTGCTTATTTATAGGCTCACAAGGAGAAAAACCAAAATAACGTCTCTCAATTTTTTGTGCAACCATGTTCTGTTGAGTGTGCACCGTGGCATGTAACAATTGGCGATTTTCATACGCCATGACACGCACGTGGCATGAATCTCGACGGGTGGTATAGTACTCGCCGAGATGTGCATGCGGGGTACTCCCAAAATAGGCGTTGCGAGCGCCACATGTGTGCCTGCTTGGCAGGTGCTACAATAACCACTAAGTGGCATGCCGGTTACGCACATTGGTGCTCATCCCCTTGTGTCACTACTTCCATAGAGTGCTTGCTTGGGAGGCGCTATAATGCCCACCGAACAGCATACCATTGGCTCACTATGGCGCTTGCTCTCACGTGCCACTATGAGCAACGGGGTGCCATTTCAACAGGTGGTACTGTACCCGCCGAGTGTGCACCATTGGTGCTCGCTTGGTGCTCTCCCTTGGGTGCCATGGTTGTGCCACGCACGTTAGCCGTGATGGATATTATGTGGCCTATAAGCCAATCACACTTTCATGTATCTTGTTTATGTTCATTGAAATGAAATTCATTCATTGTCATTCTTGTGTGATGTTTGCAATGAAGTCCTTGAGCATGTGCAATGACTATGTGAATTATGATGAGATCATAATATAGTGATCACTAGTATTTAAACATCTGTTCTAAATATTCCTATTCGTGGGATATTTGATAAGGACATCGAATTATCCGAAAAGAATAGCACTATTTAATCCATCTCATATTATGAGTATGGCCGATCCTATAGCCATCGGTGTGGAGACACTAAGGATAGATAGTGGGTGCTCTTTGGAGAAAGAGTTCACTGAATTGATCCGTATGAATCCCTGAATGGTATTATACCTAACTGTCAATCAGGTTGATTCATGTCATGATTGTGTATGTGGTCCTTTGACTTGAGACACCAAATACATCTTGTGGATGGATGATCGTGTTTTGATTATGACTTACGAATCCCTAGCCACGGGATATCTAAAACGTCACATATTGGATACGACATGAAGTCCACGAAGATGATTGTGTGGTCAAGATGGGATCATTCACCCTCGGCATTTGAGGAGATTGACTCAAAGGAATGAGATGCGATGAAATCCTTGGCCAAGGTAGTAGAAATATCGAAGAAGGAGTTCTCGATGATTTCTACACGCATCAGTACTAACTTGAGTGACCGATTAGGGTTTGACAGTTGACCATACCCTAAGTCATTCATGAGTCTAATGTGGATGAAGGATTATACATACATGGTAATCAATGACGGGAAGGTTCCATAAGTGAGTTCTTACATACTCCATATCTCCTAGAGTACGTGGTCTAGCTTGGCACCCAACGGGCTGGCAACTCAACCTATCGATTGGGTTAAATTGATCCTTGATTAATTAATCTATATGTGGATATGGATAATTAATTAAGGTTGACCAATAAGATGTTATTTGGTCTATAGAGTTATTAACTAGTGAGATATATGGACCTAGAGGGTCACACACATAAGGTTTATGGATGTTGGTGGATATAGACATAATTATGAGGGTTTTTATGAAAAAACCTCATTCCAAATGTCTATAAATAGCGGGAGAACGACCACAACTGAAGGTGCCTATGCAAGCCTTGTGGGAATTCTCTCCTTTCTTCTCTTTCTCTCTTGGTGAAGAGCTTTGAAGAGGAGATCCAACCATCCTGAGACCGTGTGGATACCGCTAAAGGCTAGACACTTGAATAGCTTCAAGAACTCCTTCAAGGAATCCCTGTAAGTATGTTTTCTCATACATACTAGATGATAGGATCATCTGTTCTTGGTGGCTCGTTATTTTGAATGTCCGATTCAATGTTTTCCGCTGCATTTGATATTTTGATCAAAATTTCGGAAAGTTATCGACCTCAGATCCGATCAAGCCGTGCACCACAGTGGAAAATTATATCCCACATCTCTCTCTTG
Source organism: Lemna minuta (assembly GCA_024174645.1). NCBI lineage: Eukaryota > Viridiplantae > Streptophyta > Magnoliopsida > Alismatales > Araceae > Lemna > Lemna minuta. Next base: position 10,405,081 of record CM044116.1, read on the forward strand.
CATTACTAGAGTTCTCTAGTTCTGGTGTCGGCACCTATTTTTTATGAGAACCTAAACCTATACCTACCTTCGGTTTGGTATCGATGACGATATTTTTTAGCGTCAGTTTGGTTAAACCTATACTTTCAGTGACGTGTAATTTGAACTAAACAAAAATTATGCAAGATTTTTGTGACCGCACAATCTGCACATATATAAATATGTATTTCATAAATGAAAGATGAGATAATAACATTTCCTACTAACATACATACAACACATAAAAAATTTAAGATAAAAGTATTAAATAGGCAAAATTTAACCATTAAAAGTAGTTATAGAAACAATAGAGTTTTAGATAATCATCATTTCATGAGTCCAATTTCTTCTATTTTTGACTCGATTTCATTGGCTTGGGTGGTATCCTCACGTCTCCAAGACTTCAAGTTCATCAAAGCAGATATAGTGTCGGGCACTGATAACATGCATTTATAACTTGAATTCTTATCCTAATTAACTTATATTCATGCTTATTTTATGTGAATATGATGCATGTTATCATACTTTTTAAGAATTTTCTCCATTGGCATGCCATTTCACTAAAGTTGATATTTATGCATAAATTAGGGATAATTTCATGCTTAATAGATAATTAATCTTTTGTGTAAATTAATAGAAGTTAATCTCTGTTATTGAATGATTTTTGACTTTAGTAAATGTTTGGAAGGATAATTTCAGGATGAATATATGATATAAAATGTTTAATGAGAAATGATTTAAGTAAATTTTAATTCATCTTGATTTCTTCTTTCAAAATATATTTTAAATGACATGATATTAAAAAGAAAAGAATTTGTGATCCAATGGAGAAAATTTGGATTAAAAAGGAGTTGTATATTTTAAATTATGAATTTCTGAAGTTTTATGCCTTTTTCTGATTTTTTATTTGATTTTTATTTATATTTTCCTTATTTAAATTGGGAAAAAGGGGATTTCACTTACCTGCAGGGTGACGTGGCGACCGGACGGGCCCACGCGGACGCCCGTGAGGGGTGCCACGTGGCATGTAAGGATGGCAGGTGGAGGGCCCACGGGTATAGTGGGCCCTGGTAACATTGGGGGTGCAGTAACGCAATTGGATAATAATGGCGCCCCCCCCTATTTAAGCGCGCCGTGTCCCGATATTTCTTCCGTGTGGGACTATGTCCCACACATATCTTACCTTTTGCAGGCGACGTGGACGCATGGCGGGCGTAGGATTCGATCAAGACGGCGGAGATCGCGTGGACCGGAGTCCACACGGTCATTAAATCAAGCACGTGCTTAATTGGAGGAGTAAGTGATTACGATGAAAGGCTCACCTTCGGACACGTGGCCTCACGAGAAGCTCCCGATCTTCATCAAAAAGGTCACGCGATCGCGATCCGACGGCCACGGTGACGCGCGATCCTCTTCTCTTTGTGGAGACGCCTGGAGCGCTCGATCTTCATCGAACGGTGGACACTTCATCGGGTGGTAGATCTCCATCAGACGGCCGCTGCAAGTGGATCAAAACAAATAAAGATCGGACGGCTTACCTAATCGACATCGGACGGCTCACTTGATTTCCATCGAACGGCGGAGAAAGATCGTGGAAGAACTCCACGATTGCGGCGCGATCGAACCGCGATCGCGGTGCGATCAAGCCGCGATCGTGGCTCCTTCAGCGTGGAATCGGAGCGGCGATTCTCCCAGTTGATCGGACGTCGGTCGTTGGAGCATCAATACCATGATCGATGCCCGATCGTGGCCTGATCGTGGCCCGATCGTGGCCCGATCGTGGCGCGATTGTGGCCCGATCGTGGCTCGGTCGTGGCGCGATTGTGGCCCGATCGCGGCCCGATTGTAGCGAAAATCGTGGCTATTCAGTAGCAAAATTAAAGCGAAATTCGCCACCAAATTGGAGCGGAATTGAAGCCATGACATTGCCCCAGGGAACCGCTCCCATGATGCCATTAATTAGCCATCACGACCGCTTCAATTGCCCACGATCCTCAGGCCAATTTCCCCTTTAAAAAGCCATGTATTCTCCCTTTGTTCTTCAACTTTTGATCGATTCGTGAAGAAATTAAGTGAATTTTGAAGAAGGTCTTCAGTTCTCGTGATCCTCTGCTTCCTAGTGTGCAGAGATGCATCCATTGAAGCATGATAATCATGATTTCATCTCTTGATTTCATCGAATTTTCGCCTTGAATTCCGAACGTCCACGAGGAAGAATCCGAGCAAATTTGCTTCAATCCACGAGAATTGAGGCCTCATTCTTGCGGCAATCGGGTTAGTAGTGAGATTCGATTGATTATCAAGAGGTAATTTGTATTTTTATTAGGTTTAGATCTTTAATTTCGCAAAGTAGTTCATAGTGTTCTTCATTTTTCCTAATTTTTAGTCCGAAAAATTTCTGATTTGGAAAATAGAATATCTCTCTGATTATAATTCCAAATTACTTGATTTTGGTTTCTTTGGATTTCTATTTTCATCAGCTTTCCGTGGATAGCAAATTCATCGAATTTTGAGTTCATTTAACCCTTCAATTTGACGTTTGACCGAGGAATATTCATCTTTCATCTGAAGTCAAACGTTGACTTTCAGGGTCAATTACTTTCAATTTACAAATCAGAATTCGATCATTTTGGTCTCTTTAGATTCCTCTAGTTCTTAGCTTTCCATTGACATATAAATTGCAAGATTTGGATTTCATTTGGCTGGTCAATTTGAAGATTTCCTATGAGGTGTTCATTTCGGGGGTTTTCTGCTATTTGATTTTCAATAATTCATAGTAATTCCAATTCTTATCCAAAAATTAGGAATTATATACAAATAAATTCCATTGTCTCTCTAATTTCCAAATATTTAATTTTCGTAATCTTCTTAGTCTATTTGATTCTCTGATTTGACAGTATACCTACTATTAGTCAAAGTCAACACTTTGACTTTGACTTTTGACTTTTCTCTGTCAAACCCGAGAATTAAGTTCTTAAAACTTCTTATTTAGTCCATTTATATTATTTCCATTCATTAATTTTTATTATTACTGATAAAAGCATTAAAAGTAGTTATAAACACTTGGAAGTTGCTTTTATTTAATCCTATTAACTGTTGAACATATCATTAAATCTACTATCTCATGAGTTAATAGTTTTATAATATAAGCACATCAAATATAAGTCCTCTACATTAATTTTATTTTATTTTATTTTATTTCAGGGACAAGAGAAGAAGAGCAACTCCTCCAAAAGCAATGACTTAGTGGGCTGTGATGGAGAAATCTCATAAAATCACTTTTAAAGAGGGGATTCCGTTTGGCCTCGCCTTCTCTTTCTTTCTTTTTAGCTTCTTCCCGTAGCTGCTGCACTTTCTTCTTCCTTTTTCTTTTTAGGTTGTTCTTTCTCTCTCCTAGGTTTAGATCTTCTCCCGCGGCAACTCCTCTCCCCGCTGATTATGAAAGGTTAATGAAGTTTATTTTGATTTCTTCCTCACTATTTTCTCTTGTAATCTCGGTATACCTCCTCCCCAGCTTCTCGGTAAGTCTCTTTACTCTCATTAGATTTCCGTCTCATCCTCTCCAACCTCACTCTTCCGGAATTTCTTCTTCCCCCGATCTCTATGCTCCTTTCCCTCGTTCAATCCATCTTTAGATTCGTCTTGCTATCTCTCTTAATCCACCGTTCTCTCTATTTCATTTTCTCTCCTTCGATCCTCGTCTTCGTCTCCGTTCTATTTTCCTCCAAAGCTGTCTATTCCTCTTCTCTTCTCTCTCGTCTATCTCCTCTTTTAATTTCTCTCGCACTCCTCTTTTTCTCCTTCCTCTCTCTAGCTCTCACATTTTCTAATTCGCTCTTTCTCTCTCTTCGAATTCCACTCTCTCTCTTCATCTCCCATTCTCCGTCTTCTACCCTACCTCCTCATCGTAATTTTGTCTCCTTTTTGCGTTTTCTTTCTCGCACCCTCTCTTCCGCTCCCTCTCATCGTTTCGTTATCTTACGTGCTCTCTCGCTTTCCCTTCCCTCTAGATATCGCCCTCCTGCTTCCTTGTCCTTTTTTTTTTCGCTTCTTCGCTCTCCTCGTCTCTGCTACTTCTTTCTCTCTTAGATTTTCTTTTTTTTACTTTTGTTCTCGGCGTTCTCCTGCTTCTTCTCGATCAATCTTCCTTCTCTCCTGCGTTTTTTCGTCTCTCTCTCTCGCGGTCTCATGTTCTTTTCTCCGAATACCCCCTCACGCAAACTCTCTCTCTCTCTCGCCTCTTTCTTTCCTTTCTTCCGCGCTTACCCTTCTCTTCCTCTCAAAATTTCCTCCTAGCCCTCTAATTCCCGTCGCCTCCCTCTATCTCTACTATCTCTCTCTCGATCTTCGTTTGCGTTCCCTCTCAATTCCGTGTCTCCTCTTTCATTGCATCTCTCCAGAATTCCTGTTTTCCCTCTTCTCGCTCTCTCTTTTTCGTCCTCTTCCTTCCCGTCTCGTTCTCACGTTCCCGTCCCATTTTTCCGCTATTCTCTCTCTAACAACCGATGTTTCTTTTTCTCTCTCTCCCTCGTTTTTTTTTCCTTTTCCTCTCTCTTCCGATTCATCTCTCAATTTTCTCTTTCGATTCGTCTTCCAATCGTCCTTCTCTCTCTCTTTCTCTCGCTCTCACTCCTCCACTATTTTCTCTTTCTCTCTCAATTTTTTGATTCTCCTTTCTTCCGCCGGTGCTTTCCCTCTCTAATTTCTTTCCCGTAACCGCACTCCCAATCTCTCTCTCGTTATACTTCTCTCTCTCTATCAGTCTCCTCTGATTCCTCTTCCGTTTTCTCTACATTTTCTCTCTCCTCTATTCCCAGTCGCCGCTGATAGAATTAATGTCTCTTCGGTTTTTGCGATTCGTCCTCTCTCTTTCCTTCCGCAATCTCACTTCTCTCTCCTAATCTCCTCCTCTCTCCTAATCTCCTTTTGAGTTGCCGTCAATCCCGTCTTGTCTCCATATTTTCCGATATCGCCACTGCACTTCTCTCTCTCTCTTTACTCTCTCATACTTTACACTAACTCCCTAATCCCGCTATCTCTCTCATCACGTTCCTCTCTCTCTAATTCTGTTCTTTCTCAAAATACACATTCTTTCTATCTTCTCTCTCTCATTATATATCTAGTTCTCTCTTCCTAATCTCTCGCCCTCTCACATTTATCCTTCTCAATTTATCTATTTCACAAATCCTTATCTCTATTTAGCTCCCATTAAAAGGTTCCATATCTAGCTCTTTATCTTCCCCATTTCTCCCCCTGATCTCCCAAATTCTCAACTCATTCTCTCCTTATTCTCCTCTCCTACCTTCTTTCTTTCTCCAAAATCTAGATTTCTTTAATTACGCCTTCCATTATTCTTTGCGTTCTGAAATTATAGGTTTACTAAATCATCTTCAATCCATAAAAAAGATCTACCCCTCTCCCGGTCAACTCTTCGAGTTGACCACCAAAACATTCTCCATCACTCTCATCTTAACCCTCAATATTGATACTGTTGTGCCCTAGAATCCCTGTGGATCGACCTAGAAAGCTATACACCCTATATAAATATATCATTCATAGCTTCCTAGCTTATAAATAGTAAGTTTTTTAGGCTTGAACACACGACGACCTCGAGCTTATTAATTTCTTATTTAAAATTCCTTTTAAACCTAAGTTTGACCAAGTCAACTCTGTGATTAAAGTCAACCCTGCTCTCTCTGGATCGACCCGATACTTACACAATACTTGATTATTATATCTTATCTTTGTGAGTTCGGTTTATAAATTTAGTTTGACCTTCGTCTTTGTGTTTTAATGACGCACGAAAACGATCCGTCAGGCACTAACCTTCCTCTCCTAAATGTGACAATCCCTCTACCTAATGAAAAAAAAGACGCTCAAAAGGAGAGCTAGATGCACAAATAGAGAGGAACTCGTTTGTGAGGATTAAAATCCATTCTAGATGATCCTAACATCTAGTATAGAATAAAATTCATACTTACAGAGATTATTTGACTGAGTTCTTCAACCGTTAAAGCATCCCACCTCTAGCGGTATCCACATAGTCTCCGAATGATTGGATCTCTTCTTGAACACTCGTTATCACGAAAGGAAGAGAAGAGAGGGGAGAAGTTCTACTAGGCTTGCATGGGCACCTCTATTATGGTTGTTCTAGCCCTATTTATAAAATTTAGGAATGTGAAATTTTTACAACAACCCTTATTATTATATCTATATCCACCGACATCTATTGTCGTATGTGTGTGACCCTCTAGGTTCATATATCTCACCAATTAATGACTCTATCAACTCAATAACACTTTTTGGTCTTCCTTATCAATTAACTATATCAACATATAGATTAATTGACTGAAGATTGATTTGACCCAATTAATAAGCTAAGTCGCCAACCCAGTGGGTGGTAAGTTATGTCACGTTCTTTGGGAGATATAGAGTATATTAGAACTCTTTCATGGAACCCTGCCATCATTGGTTACTACGTATGTATAATTGATAACATGCAATTTCATGCATTAATATCATGCATTTTATGCATTTATTCTTTGAAATATAATCATAAATGCATGTTATCATTATTTAAAATGATTAAATTGACAAGTTTTATATTTTAAAAGATATTCTTGATTTTTGTCAAATTAATAGCATTTTATGAGTATTTTAATGACAAAAATTCATCAAGAATATATTATTACTTTTTGACATTTTTTTTGGATTCTTTTTGGAATGTTTTTGATAATTTTTAGAAAGTAAAATCCTTAAAAATGAATTTCTTTTTAAAGAAAATAAAATATTAAAAGATAGGGAAAATAGGAAAAAGGAAGGAAAAAGAGAGGAGAGAGAATCGTCCTCTCTCCATCTCTCTTTCTCTCTCTCTCTCTCTCTCTTTCTCTCTCTCTCGCTCTCTCTCTCTCTCTCTCGCCCTCTCTCTTTCCCTCTCTCTCCCGTTTCTCTCTCTTCCCCTCGCTCTCTCTCTCGCGACAGAAATCCCGTCGCGAGGAGAGGCTGGAAGAAAAGCCTCCCTCTCTCCGTCCGGATTCTTCTCCTTCTCCTTCTCTTTCTCCACATTCTCTCTTTCTCTCCCAGACTTCTCCTCCCTCTTTTTCATTTCTCCTGCCATCTCCAAAATCTTCCGCGCCATTCTCCGTCTCTTCTCTTCTCGCGACGGAAATAATTTCG
>CM044116.1:10412774-10507597 GCA_024174645.1 Lemna minuta
GCCACCAATAGTCCCACACGGAGGAAATAGGTGGATATTTTGCGGTTAAATAGGGGAGCCCCCCTATTTAGGCATAGCGTTGCCGTCCCCCAATGTTACCAGGGCCCACTATACCCGTGGGCCCTCCACTGCGAACCCTCTACCACGTGGCGCCCCACACGGGCGGCCACGTGGACCGGCTGCGTGGCCTCCTGCCACGCGTCAGCGACACCTGCGCCCCGCGTGGGCCGCCCGGGCTCTGCCACGTGGCCTCAGTGCCACGTCGCACCCCGGGTCGGTCCCACGCGCCACGTCAGCTGCCGCCTTGCCACGTCAGCACCTACAGGTAATAAAACCCCCTTTTTCGCGATTTTGTTAATAGAAAATACCTAAAAAATAAATAAAAATCAAATAAAATTCAGAAAAAGGGCATGAAACTTCAAAAATTCATAATTTAAAATATACAACTCCTTTTTAATCCAAATTTTCTCCATTGGATCACAAATTCTTTTCTTTTTAATATCATGTCATTTAAAATATATTTAGAAAGAAGAAATCAAGATGACTTATAATTTACTTAAATTATTTCTCATTAAACATTTTAAATCATAAATTCATCCTAAAATCATCCTTCCAAACATTTACTAAAGTCAAAACTCATTCCATAACAGAGATTAACTTTTATTAATTTAAACAAAAGATTAATCATCTATTAAGCATGAAATTATCCCTAATTTATGCATAAATATCAACTTTAGTGAAATGACATGCCAATGGAGAAAATTCCTAAAAAGTATGATAACATGCATCATATTCACATAAAATAAGCATGAATATGAGTTAATTAAGATAAGAATTCAAGTTATAAATGCATGTTATCAATACACTCTTATATTTTTCTAAGTTTTAAAATCTAAAAGAAACGAGTGTATTTTTGAAGTAAAAATTTATTCTCTTGTTATGTATTAAATTTGACTTTTTAGAATGATAGAGAATTTAATTTCTGATCTAATGAAATAAATTTGGATTAATTTGGAGTTATATTTTGAAAGATATGAATTTTCTAATTTTAGAGATTTTTTCAAAATTTTTTAAAATTTTTCTGAATTTTTCTGAATTGAAAATTGATTTATTTAATTAAAATTTGATTTTATAATCGCACAAGTGACGTGGCAAAATCTAGAGCATTGAATCGTGCGAGTAATCATGACCGTCAATCGTCACTTAAGGCGGGGTACGTAGTGCAATCTTATTGCCAGTGAATTGTTTTAAAATGATTTAATGTCAGCCATTGATCTGATTAGTTACAACGGCTGAGATTAAAATCGATGAAACACATCTGATCCTTTAGATCAAGATCAAACGGCGATCGTTTGATACGTTACTTATAACGCGCGCGATGTGGCTTCATCTCGACGGTCCATCTGAGGTCTAACGACCACGAGTTAACCGTAACGATTCCCATCTTTGTGTTTCATCAGAGCCGTTGATTGAAGATTAAACGTTCGATTGGACGGTTACACCCAATTCTTTATAAATAGAGGTATTCTTCGACATTATGAAGCATTCCAGGGAAATTTGAGTAATCAAACTATTTAAACACCAAATCCCTTAAATCTCTTGCTTCCAATCGCTTCTAGACTCATTTTCCCATCCACAGAGTGCTTGAATTTGAGATTTCGTTGAGAGAATAAGAAGAAATTGACTCTTGAACATCAACGATCATTTTTTGAATTCAGGAATGAAAAGCCTTTGATCCGGCGAGTAATTGTGATGTAGGATGATTTTCAAAATGTTTATATGTGTGAATATTATGAAGTAAATGTGATGAAGTGGTGAAAGATGAATGAAGTATGATATGGATGATCACTGAATTTTAAAATGAAATAATCCTACAATGTTATTGGAGGACCTATGAGATGATATCAATGATGAATGGATGGATAATTCACTGAAGGTTATGTGGGAATATTTTCAGAAACAAGAAGATGATAATGACGAAGATGAAGAGGATAATGATAAGGTAATGAAGAGAGCTGGACAAGAAAAGTTTGTTGATGTGATTAAGGAGAAGAGCGTGGAGATAAGTGGAGATAATTAAGTATATGAATGGGTATATTCTGAGATTATTTAGAAAGTAATGATAGGATTTGAGAGTCGAAGGAAGAACTCAGAGTGAGAGGGAATAATAAGGTGAATAATATTGGACTTATGATTTCAGAATGAACTATTTCACGCATGATATGAGTAAGGAATGACACCTCGGTGGAGCGGAGTTGAAGCCCTCGAAATCTCTTCACGACCAAAGTATTTTCCCTCCTGGATTACTTCTGAACTAAGGTGATTGAAGAGAGACAGAAAGGAGGGAGAAGAGATAGGAGGATAGAACTCGGGAAATGGATATAGGAGCTGGAGGAATGGATGAACACGTAGAAGAACACAATGAACACTTGGATAATTTCGAACCAAAGGAGCCAAATTTTCATAATACAACATGTCTTTTTCGTGTACAATTGTCCCCTTTATAAGGGTGAGAAGATAGAGGAGTTTAGACCGAAAAGATGCTTCAAGAGGAAGAGGGAGAGGGCGGTTATGGCAGTTACAAAGAGGCATTTTCGTGATGGCTTCTTGATTCTCCACGGTTTCACACATCAGAAAGGATAGATGACGTGGCTTCATTGTGAGCCTCTTGATGTCTTGAGGTAGTGACGATCATGGGAGAGAGGGATCTCCTTGAATGATGTAAATAATGCCAAGTTTCAGCACTTTAATAAACCGCTCTGCATCATAGTGACTTCGTACATCTCCTTCTTCAATCATGCGTCCTTCATCCTTGATTGTCTTCAATCTGTGAGGCTTCTGCTATGATCTTCATGGCTGTCTTCTTGATGGCAGGTTCTTCATGTTATTTATAACTTGTAAAGGCATGGTTTTGCTCATGCAATGGTTTTTGTTTGAGGTGGTGTCCAATGATATTCACTTCCATGAGTTTATGCATACTCGATCTCTCCTAAAATTCTAACTAGAGGTGGTATTCAAGGAGAGGAAATGGGATAACAAATATGTTCCTATTATTCTTTTCTTTTTGAGATCATTATACACAAAAGGTACCTATGATATAGTGGATGAGGTTTGGAAAATTAGGATCCTATATCAAAGGTAAAAGGTGGTTGACTTGGTCTACTCAAAGAATTCTAAGTATCTATGGATAAAGGCTAATTTCTTTTGACCAAGTCAATCTTTGGATCAGTTTATAAATGGGAGAGGAGGGAAAGTAATTCCCATTGGATCTACACTCTCTTTTAAAGGTTTAGAGAGGTCTTCATCACTCACTTCATGGATAGTGAGCTTCTCGAATTTTTTACTAAGGAAGAGGATGGCATGCTGCTGCAATTGAGGATGGGTTCTCTTCCTTAAATTATACCTTGGTTCTGAAGGAGGCCTCATGTTCATTTGTTGATGTGAATCTTCATCAAATTGAATCAATTCGAGTGCAATCTTGGGTTAGAGATCGTGTTTCATCTTAATATTCTTTTGTATAGCTTTCGATTTCAATATCGAATTGTAATTTGGGTGAATTTCACTTTCAATATCGGTTTATCGTGATTTTCAAATTCATAAATTTCTCTCTTATTCACGTGATGATTTCTCCGCAAATCTTGATCCAAATTCAGTGATTTTTGATTCCATGGATTCGTTTTCAAGTCCTCTTTCCAAAAATATCAATTTGCCAAATGTTTCACCATGATTCATCGTCCGATTTGATCAAATTTCAAAAGATCATCATAAATTACCTTGATTCTCCATAGAATCGACCCCTTATTCACCACTATACTACTTAATTGGTGATTATTTGATAAAATTGATGCGTTTGATATTAGTTTTGACACGATTTCGTGTGAATTCAACGATCACATGGATATTGAGATGTGACGAATCGAGACCGCGAGGTCGTCAATTGCACATGGTCTCGTGTCGAAACAAAGTCCAAAATTACCAATTTAATAAAAATATCTCGAATTGAGGGGTATAATGGTAAATGTGGGTCGAATCCACAGGGAATTAGGGAAATTACTGATGATTTCTTCGAATATGATCAAATCAGACGATGAATTGATAATAGAAATTGGGGAAAATGGTATATTATGAAAGAGAACTTCAATACGATTCCATGGAATAAAAAATCATCGAATTTGACTTTGATTTGGCGGAGAAATTGAAGATCAAAATGGGATGAAATTTCTGAAATGTTAAATCACAAAATTAACAAAACTAAACCTAAAATTACTTAAATTAACAATTTTAAATGGAAATTAAACACTAAGAGACGATAGATTAGGCAAAACCGCTTCCACTAACCCACAATTGCAATTGGATTAACCCAATTAATCGCCTGAATCAAGGCTTTTCATCAAAATCTGAAAATCGTGATTCGTGGAGTTCAAGCGCCAATTTCTTCCTCGTCTTTTGCCCAAATCTTGATCTTAAGCACTCCGTGGACGCGAAATTGAGTCTAGAAGCGATTGGGATCAAGAGATTCAAGAGATTTTGTGTCTAAACAGTTCAATTAGATTGAATTACTCTCTAATGCTTTACAAATCGAAAGAACATATCAATTTTTAGGACATTTGGGCGTAACCGTCCGATTAAATTGATCAACGGCTCTGATGAAACGGTTGATTGCAAACCGTTACCATTAAGTTGCGGCTGTTCGATCGCGATCGGACGCTCGAGATGAAGTCACGTCGACGTGCGTTTATAAAGCACATCAAAATGCATCCGTTGGATCTCGATCTGATGCTTGGATGCGTTTTCCGTCAGTTTAACCTCGATCGTTATAACTCTTGCGATCAATGGTCGAGATTAAAATGATCGATGAACCCCAATTAAGTCACGTGTGTCCATCGATTGAAGTGAAGATCAAGGGCCGATATCGCACACGCAATCAGACGTCTCACACGCTGCCACGTCTCCTCCTCATTGCGATCGTTGATCACGATCGATCGGACGGCTCTGATTGCGCTACATCACCTGCGCGCTTGAAATATTTGGGAAAATTGATTTTAAATTAGAAAAATCAATTTTTAATTCCAGAAAATCCTTAGAAATTTATTAAAAATTCAGAAAAATTCTGGAAAAATCCCTAAAAATTAAAAAAATTCATAATATAACTCCAAATTAATCGAAATTTTTTTCATTTGATTAGAAATTTAATTATCTATTATTCTAAAAGGTCAAATTTAATAAATAACAAGATTTCTAATTTCTATGTCAAAAATACATTCATTTTTTTAAGATTTAAACTTTAGAAAATTAAATGAATGTTTATAAAAATGATTTCTCTTATTATTTAACTTTAAAAATACTTATAATCTCAGGTAAAAGATGGGTTGTAAAATTATTTATCTTTAACTCATCATAATTAACCCTAAATTAAAGTATTTTGAGATTATAATGAGTTTTTCATAGAATGATAGATAAATACTCATAAATATGATAACATGCATAAGAATGACATCATTTATGCCTTAATATGCATTAATAATCATGTATTATCATGTCTAATCTGCATGTTATCAAGACATTATGATGATCTTTTAAAAATTGGGTTATAGATTGTGTTTCATCTTAATGTTCTTTTTTATAACTTTCGATTTTAATTTTGAATCGTAATTTGGGTGAATTTCACTTTCAATATTGGTTTTTTGTGATTTTTAAATTCAAAAATTTCTCTCTTATTCACGTGATGATTTCTCTACGAATCTTGATCCAAATTCTGTGATTTTTTGTTCCGTGGATTCGTTATCAAGTCCTCTTTCCAAAAATATCAATTTTCCAAATGTTTCACTATGATTCATTGTCCGATTTGATAAAATTTTAAAAGATCATTAGAAATTACCCTAATTCTCCGTAGAATCGACCCTTATTCACCACTATACTCCTTAATTCGTGATTATTTGACAAAATTGGTGAGTTTGGTATTAGTTTTGACACGATTTTGTGTGAATTCAACGACCACATGGAATTTTTTTGTCAAGTGGAAGGGATGATGTTTTGATAGTGAGATGTTATGAATTTTTAAGACTAGTGACTTAAAACTCCCTTGGTTTAATCCCATAATTGGAGATGAGAGATGTCATTTTTTATAACCTTGAAGTGAAGTTTCTATTAAATGAATCAGAAAAAATTTCACAACCAATGTGAATGAATACCCAAACATATGATTAGAGGCTATCCTAAGGTTCACATAAATCTTAAGAGCAAGAAATATTTGGGGAAGAATGATCTATCACACAAAATAAGAGGAATGAGAGTACCTTGATTGAGATTCTTGACTGATGTGATATTGTTGGATCAAAATTCAAAATCTCCATCTTGATTACTCCATGCTTTGAGAGAAAAGAGAGAAAAGATTGAAGAGGAATGATGAAAAGATGGAAGAGGGGAAAGAATGAGAAGGGAGAATGGAGAAATGGTAAGTGTGTGTGGTGGAGAGGAAATAGAAGAAGGATGGAGAGGGAAAAGTTGTGGATTGGTGTGTTGATGAGAGAAAATGAGAGAGAGAGAGGGAAGAAATTTGTGAAGGATGAGAGAGAAAGAGTGGGGTAACAACCAAAAGTCAAAATTTTTAAATTTTTAAACTATGAGAGAGAGTTTCATAAGATCCATATAAATAGGAGAAGAGATAAAATTGTTCAACCCTTGAAGGGGTTTGTCTCTTCAAGGAGTGTCACCTTTTTAGGAGAAATTTTGATCATCTTGAAAGAATGCCATAAAAAGCTACTTTTAAAGATGTGAGGGTACCATTTGGAGGGTTTTAATTGGTAAAAATTTTATGGGTAATTTGGGTATAATAATTTACCCTTAAATGATGGGTTTAAGGTTAACTTGGTCAAAGAAGGATATAGGATACAAATAAATTGAACTTTGAGAATCTAAAATTTGTTCTTATAATTTAGGAATATGATTTGACTTGGTCAAAGTAGTTCTTAAAATTTGGGAAAGTGTTTTGACTTGGTAAAAGGCTCAAAATGAAAGGTTTTAGGTCAAGAGTAAGCTTTGGCCATATTTTGGGAAGTATTTTAAGGATTCGAAGGATTATGGATGGCACCCCCATTTTCATGGGCTTACTCCTCTTCATGTCTTTGAAGTCTTTTTATATATTTGAGTCTTCCAATGATAGATTTTTAAATTTCTTGGTCAAGATAAGAATGTTATTAACTTGATGTGGATGACTCCTAATCCTTGTATTTATCCTTAAATTGTATTGCTTTGGTGCTTCCTTAAATGATTCTCTTGTTATTGAGGTGTCCCCACCACATGGTCAGTCAAAGTGAAGAGTCAAATTAAAGAGAATAAAGAAACTACCCTGAACGGCCGAGAGAGAGAAGAAGAGAGTGTAACGTGTTAGCCTATTCGTTCCCTGAAGAGACAAAATGTGAGCAACCTAAAAGGCCAATCAGAAACTTCTTTTGTTGTTCTCATACCTACCTGTTCCTTCTAGATCTACTCAGTAATCACTGTCTGGTGATTATAAATGTTCAAGATGCGATATTCAAGTTTTTTTTTGGCCTTAAGAATCTCTTCATGAGCGATGGAAACATTAAAAAATTTGGATAAGACGAAGCTATTCAAATTTGGTGGCTCTCGTGTGAAATGTTAGAGAGAACCTGTCAATTTGAAGGAGAGTGACTGATGGACTAGCTCCCTTTTTTCTATGAGTCCCCGGAAAACATTTTTCATCGTCGGATTTCTAGTTATTTTAAATGTTGGTCCATGATATCTTTGTCTAGAGTGGTATGTTTTTCCTCGATTCCAAGCTGTTTGTGTTTGAATTTTTTTGCTCAATCCCATTAGTTTTTTGGTATCTCACGCAACTTATTCTGCGGATTGAAATATTTTTTCTCGATTGAAAAGAAAGTAAACAGCATTCACCATTAATGACACTGTGGAGATGCTCTTTCGGTGCGCTGGTTGAAATTGCCCATTGATTAAGCTGTCAATGACCATGTTAGTCGAACGTAACATCCAGAGATATCGAACATGGGGAAAAATATATTTTTTCTGCCGAGAGAGAGAGAGAGGGAGAGTGAGATTAATCAAATTTCTGTAATGAACAAATGAGCTACAATTTTGTACAGATAATCACTTAACGTTCAACTAATTATACACTTGTTTAAGAGGTTTTCCACGGATCTTTATCCGGCAGTACTCAGGAGCCACGCTTCAATGGCCGAATCATCCCGTTACCTTCGTGGTCGAGGATCTGAAAGAACAGAGATGTTCAACGGGCGAGAAGAGGATGTAACCAAGAAAAATATGAAACAGTTTCAGATGAACGGAGATAACTTACGTGGCAGTGATAGACGTAGCCCGGCTTGGCGGTGGCGTCGAAGGGAAAGGGCTTGTTACCGTTGACCAAGTTGAATTTGACGATGACACTTGTCATTGCTCCCGACGTTATTTTCACCGCATTATTCTCGTATGCAGGAATGCTAATCAGGTTGCCGATGGCGTGGTCTTTCACATCGCACTTGAGCGCATCCTTCGTCTCCACCATGCAGCTCTTGAATGTTGTTAAGGAAAACACAGAAGCCGGTTCAGCCGCAGCCCCGGTTCAAGGCAGCAGGCCAAGAGATTTAGACGAACCGGCCACTTAAGACACGTGGACCTATCACGTGTGAGTTCAAGAAACGGTTATAACCGTTTCTTGAACTCTTCTCTTATAAAAACCGCGCATTCTATTGTTCAATGTATGCTTATTTTATTTGATACCAAGATTAGGCGTCTTCGCGGCTCTCTTCCCTCTACTCCTCTTCTCCTTGTCTTCTTCCTTACATTCCTCAAATTCTACATGGTATCAGAGCCAGCGGCAGGACAAGATCTTGACCATGGCCAGATCGTCATCAAAAATCGCAAAGTCTGAAGAAAGTAAAGCAATCACCATTGCGTCGGCTGGTGGACCTAATTCGATAGGACTTCATGTACCTATCAAACTTACGAGGGAAAAATTTCTTCTCTGGAAGACGTAGATCTTCCCATTGCTTAACTACCACGATCTTGCTCACATCCTTATGCAAGATCCACCGATATCCACTCAATTAGATGATCAAGGCGGAATCATTGTTAATCCTGCATATCAAGTATGGTGGCGCCAAGATCAGCAAGTTTTATCTCTAATTGTAACTTCTCTTTAAGAGTTGGTTTTGTCCTGTGTGGTAGGCAAAAATACCGCAAAAGAAGCTTGGTTAGCGCTCTCAAAACATTGCTCATCTACCAATCCATCACGTATCATGCACTTGCACAATCGTCTTCACAATACTTCTAAAGGTACTCGCTCTATTGCTGATTTTGTATGGGACATTCAAAGAACATGTGATGAATTGGGAGCAGCTGGACATCCAGTTCAAGAAACTGTCGCCATCTACGCTCTGCTTTGAGGACTAGGGTCCTCATATTCAGCATTCTGTGCAGGGATTTCCTCAAATCTATCTCACTTATGTCTTGATGATGTAATTGCACAAATCAGTTCATATGAAGAATTAATGAAGTTCTCCACTCCAACCAAAGACACCACCAACACAAAGTTTCCACCTGCTGCAAATCAAGCACAGTTCACCTACTCTGACCGCGGCAAAGGCCGTAACAATAACATAAATGGTCATGGCAGGGGACAGAATGGTGGGAGATACACTCCCTAGTGTCAACTTTGTGGTCAATACGGACATCGGGTCCTTGAATGCAGAGAAAGATTTAATCGGATGTTTCATGGACATCAGAATTCTCTGACAGTACAAAACCCTCAATTGGGTCCTCAAGCCTATAATCTCAATCTAACTCAATCACCTATCTCTCAAGCTCATGCATCATGGTACCCGGACAGTGGGGCAACCCATCATGTGACTAATGATGGTCAGAGTTTAATTGATCCAACTGTATATTAAGGGCCTGATCAACTTCAAATCACAAACGGATCAGGTCTGAAAATTCATTCAATTGGTTCCTCATCCTTAATCTCACGATCTCATCCACTCAAACTAGTTAACATTCTTCATGTACCAGAAATTCGGAAGAAGCTATTGTCTGTCAATAGATTGACTAATGGCAATGCTGTCTTTATTGAATTTCATGCTAATTATTGTGTTGTGAAGGAAGAGGAAACAAGGAAACAGCTGCTCCGGGGAACAGTTAAAGATGGACTGTATCTTCTTTCACAAGCTCATCAGCCTGAGGTGAATCTAGGAGAGAAGACCAATCTCAACATCTGGCATCGTCGGCTTGGGCATCCCAATTTGAGAACACTTCAAAACATTATTTCTCAATATGGTCTTCCTACATCTTCAATAAATAAAAGTCTTTCATGTGATGCATGTATGTCGTCTAAATCACATCGTCTTTCCTATTCAAATTCTCTTCATCAAACGAGCAAACCTCTAGAAGTGATCCACTCAGATCTATGGGGTCCATCACCAGTGACATCACACCTTGGAAATAGATACTACGTCTCATTCATTGATGATTATACCAAATACACTTGGTTATATCCCCTAAAGCTCAAGAGCGATGTCCTTCAAGTCTTCATTCACTTTCAGAAGCGGATAGAGATAAATCTTAATCATAAAATTGTCATTTCCCAATCTGATTGGGGAGGTGAGTTTCAAGCTCTCACTAAACATCTTAAAGAGCAAGGAATTTCTCGCCGCATCTCCTGTCCACATACTCCTGCTCAGAATGGGACAGTTGAGAGGAAACATCACCACATCATTGAAACTGCCCTCTCCTTGTTGCATCAATCTTCACTACCACATCACTTCTGGGATGAAGCAGTGTGCACAACAGTATATTTGATCAATCGACTTCCCACACAGAATCTGAAAAACCGCTCTCCATATCATCTCATTTATAAGCAAGAGCCAGATTACAACTTATTAAAAAGTTTCGGATGCACATGCTATCCATGCCTACGGCCATATACCACTTCCAAACTTGATGCCCGATTCGAAAGGTGCATTTTCCTTAGCTATAGTGCATTTCATATTGGATATCGATGTCTCTCACTAACTAATGGAAAGATATACATCAGTTGTGATGTAATTTTCATGGAGGATAATTATCCATATAAGGAACACACTTCAATAAGCAATTCAGATACACAAATCATCTCTGGACTTCTAGGATCCTCTCCAACAGCAGCTGATAATGCACTTCATACAGGTACATCTTCATCAACATTCGTTCTTCCAATACCTGTGATTCCAAGATCATCTCAATAGTTCATGTCCCCCATTATCTCACCCGAACAACATCAGTCAGCTCCAATCTCATCTGAACCTGATATCCCAAATAACTCTCCTTTAAATTTACCTCAAGATATCGATAACCCAAAAATTCTCACAACAGGACATACTCCATCATCAGATCCATTATCCCCTTCCAACCTTGACTCACATAAATCCATCTCTCAGACCAAAACTCGTCGTTTATCTGACATTTTCGGTTCCATTGACTCAGACAAAAATCCTCAAACGACCAAATTCCCTCTTCCTGCATGTCTTCAGGTATCTTCATCCCTACCTCCTAATCCAGTACAATTCTCTACTGCCGTTAAACAAAAAAAAAAGGGTTGCGGCTATGAAGGATGAATTTGATGCTCTTATTCATAATAAGACTTGGAAACTAGTCCCAAGACCACAAAATCGCCCGGTTATTGGATGCAAGTGGATTTATAAAACCAAACCAGCAACCAATGATGCACCTCACAGAAACAAGGCTCGATTAGTAGCCAAAGATTCTCTTCAAGAAGGAGGTATTGACTATCATGAGACATTCAGTCCAGTGATTAAAGTTACCACAATCCGACTCTTGTTAGCATTAGCAATCAGTCAAAATTGGCATATACGGCAGTTGGATATATCAAATGCATTTCTACATGGAGATCTCAATGAAATCATTTACATGGATCAACCACCAGGTTTCCAAAATTCTCAATATCCACATCACGTCTGCCAACTTCAAAAATCACTCTACGAACTTAAAAAGTGGTTTCAAAAACTTACGGGTCAACTTCTCAAATTGGGTTTTCAGGGGTCGAAGACTGACACTTCACTCTATTACACTTTGACTGGACCGATTTATCTTCTTATATATGTTGATGACATACTAGTTATCTGTCCATCTTTATCACAAATTCAGCATCTTATTAATTCACTTGCTGCCCATTTTAAACTCAAAGATCTCGGTTCAGCCGCACGATTTCTCGGTATTGAATTCCAGCCTGATCAAAATGGTTTTATGATCACACAAACCCAATACACAATCTCCATTCTTCGCATCTTGAAAATGGAAGATTGTAAACCACTTCCGACGCCTTGTCCTACAAAATGCTCCGGAACATCAGTCAAAACCACAGACAATTCACATCTCTATCGACGAGTTGTTGGAGCGTTACAATATCTCAACTTTACTCGACCAGACATCTCCTATGCAGTAAATCAAGCTAGTCGGTCAATGCATTCACCTCAACCTGTGGATTGGAGCCATCTAAAACATCTTCTCCGATATCTCAAAGGGACTGTTACTCATGGACTCTATTTCAGCAAACACTCCCCAATGTCACTCACTTCATTTAGCAACGCTGATTGGGCGGGCAACAGTTCCGCTCGTCGGTCAACAAGCGGATTTCTTATCTACCTCGGGAATAATTTGATTTCGTGGAATTCTAAGAAACAACCCACAGTAGAAAGGTCAAGCACTGAAGCAGAGTACAAGGCAATTGCTAATGCAACCTCAGAATTAATCTGGATCAATTCACTTCTTCGCGAAATTCGAATTGTCATACCACCACCAACATTGTGGTGCGACAACATCGGAGCTACATATCTTTCCGCAAACCCGGTATTTCATGCCCGCATGAAACATATTGAAGTAGACTTTCATTTTGTACGAGAACAAGTGGCATCACGGCGGCTTCGAGTCTGCGTCATCTCTGGAAAAGATCAAACAGCAGATCTCTTGACTAAACCTCTTCCAAAAATTTGATTTCTTCAACTCCAATCCAAGCTTAATCTCCTCCCGGCGCTACGCTTGCGGGGGGGTGTTAAGGAAAACGCAGAAGCCGGTTCAGCCGCAGCCCCGGTTCAAGGCAGCGGGCTGAGAGATTTAGACGAACCGGCCACTTAAGACACGTGGACCTATCACGTGTGAGTTCAAGAAACGGTTATAACCGTTTCTTGAACTCTTCTCTTATAAAAACCGCACATTCTATTGTTCAATGTATGCTTCTTGTATTTGATACCAAGATTAGGCGTCTTTGCGCGGCTCTCTTCCCTCTACTCCTCTTCTCCTTATCTTCTTCCTTACATTCCTCAAATTCTACAAAGGTCTCCAGCTCCGCCAGATTCTGCACCTTGATCGCCTGAAGAGAGGCCGAATGGATGTGCAGCGGGTGGTTATCTGCCGTCAGATTTATCACGTTCCAGAGCTCCGTTGTCCCGGATTTCGGTGTCTCCGTCACCGGATCCAGGAGCGTCAACCCGTTGATGTACATATGAATAGGCGCACCCGTTATGTTGCTGATCTCTTCGTACAGCGCTATGTACCTCGTCTTTGTCACATGCTTCAACAACGCCGGCGAGTAGCTGACGAGTTTCGGGGGGATAACTGACGTATCGGACGGTTTCGGGCTTCCGGGCAAGACGATGAACTTCATCACCTTGTCGTCGAGCGGGCCCGTATTATCTCCTCCGGGGAAAGGATACGGCGCATAGTTCAAGAGCTCTATCTCCTCGGCTTTGGACTTGGAGAAAGGAGAATACTGGACGTGACGACCGACAGAGGGAGATAGGATGAGTCGGACGCTAACACTGTGAAGGAGAGGCCAGAAGAAAGGGAGAGTCCGAGATAGCGAGCGTTTCCTGCGTTTAAAATCCTCAACCGGTACTTCCTGAAAGAAAAGAAAAACGAACCTCGTGTTCTCAAGAGAATAACACTCACTAGATAGAGACAGAGGAGCAGAGAAGAAGAGAAACAACTTATATTCCAATACTATAAGCACTCGATACATCTCAGACGATGCACAAGGTGCATACTTATAACAGAACGACAGTGTCATATTTTAGCAACAGAGAAATAATAGAAAGAAATAAAAATGGAAACGCCTCCGGTAATTCCACCATTGCCGGTCTTCAAGATTGGTTTCCAACAGTCACTCCCTCAAGCTTGAAGATGTTTTTCCGACATCCTCAATCTTTATTTCAGATCGTTGATAGACGAACTTGATCCGCCCAAGCGCTTTAGTCATTATGTCAGCAAGCTGTTCTTCCGAGGGGACATGCTTGAGCTTTATCCACTTCTTCTCTATTGCCATTCTAATATAGTGATATCGCACGTCAATGTGCTTTGTTCTGCTATGAAATGCAGGATTCTTAGCCAATTCAATTGCAGAGGAATTGTCAACTCGCAATTCCACTGGCATCATGCTCTTATTGGTCAGTTCAGTGATCAATCCTGCCAACCAAATTGCTTGACAGCACGTTGCATTCAAGGCGATATACTCAGCTTCACAGGAAGATAAAGCGACAATCTTCTGTTTTTGAGATGACCATGTAATTAAGTTATCGCCTAAGAAGAAAACAGATCCAGATGTGCTTTTCCGGTCCATATGATCCCCCGCATAATCACTATCGGAGTATCCGATTAATTCAAAGACTTTGCTTCTCTTGTACTTGAGCCCATAATTCAATGTACCTTTAACGTACCTCATGACGCGTTTAGCAGTTTTGAGATGCTCTACAGAAGGATTCTCCATGAAACGACTGAGAAAACCAATGCTGAACATCAAATCGGGTCGAGTGTGTGTGAGATAGCGTAGTTTTCCGAGTATACTTCTGTATACTGTTGTGGATATTTTCTCTGAGTTTTCTGTTGTACAGAGATTGATCTTCTGTTCAAGAGGAGAATTCGATGGATTACTATCCATCATTTGTTGATCTTCAAGCAAACGTTTTGCAAATGCACTTTGATTCAAAGAAATTTCCCCTTCTCCTTGGATTACATGTATGCCAAGGTAGGTTGAGAGGATCCCGAGATCTGTCATCTCAAATAATTTCATCAATTCCAACTTGAACTTCCTTAAGTTTTCTTCATTTGACCCAGTCAACAGCAGATCATCAACATATACACCAACTATCATGCTTGTTTCATTAGAATTTTTGTAGTAGACTGCTGGTTCATATTCACTTTTCTTAAGTCCAAGTGTAGTTAAGCTTTTATCAAGCTTAAAATACCATGCTCTAGGTGCTTGTTTAAGACCATAGAGAGCTTTGTGAAGTTTATAAACATCATTCCTCCTCTTTGAGTCCTCATAGCCTTCAGGTTGATGAACATAGATGTCTTCTGAGATCTCTCCATTCAAGAAAGCAGTCTTCACATCTAGATGGTAGACCAACCATCCAAATTGGACAGAGATTGCTAGAATAATTCGAATGGTCTCTATTCTAGCTACTGGGGCAAAGATTTCATCATAATCTTTCCCTTGTCTCTGTGCATAGCCCTTTACCACCAGACGAGCCTTGTGTTTCTGAACTTGATTATTTTGATCCCTCTTGATTTTGAAAACCCATTTCAGTCCAATGGGTCTGCAGTCTTTGGGTGGTGAGACAAGTTTCCATGTCTCATTCTTCATGATAGACTTCATTTCATCATCCATTGCACTCTTCCACTCTGGATTTTTTAATGCATCTTTGACATAGATAGGTTCGTCTTCAGCAAGATGACATGATTCACTTGCGGAGTTATCTTCTTGTCGAGTCTCAGCATAAATTTGTGAAAGGTCTTTGAACTTACTTGGTCTGCTTGCTTCAGTGGAAGTAGTAGAAGTGGATGAACCATCAGCTACATTAGCTTCGGGGTGACTTTGTATTTGAGATTCCTCAGAATTTGTTGAGCTTTCTGCATGATCAAAGAAGAAAGGTGAGCAGTAAGAGGCATTCTTCTGTATTTCCACAGTATTCTCCCAATTCCATCCAACACTTTCTTCAAATATAACATCTCTGGTGAGATGTATTTTCATTGTGAATGGATCATAAACCCTGTATGCTTTGCTACCTTTTTCATAACCAATGAATACCATTGGTTTGCTTCTGTCTTCAAGCTTCTTCAGATTACCTGAGACAGTCTTCACATGTGCAAGACACCCGAACACTCTTAGGTGATCAACCTTAGGTTTGATACCAGTCCAAGCTTCATAAGGAGTTTTATCATCTAAACTCTTTGTCGGGCTTCTATTCAGCAAGTAGACTGATGTGTTTACTGCTTCTCCCCAGAAAACTCGAGGTAAGTGTTTTTCTTTAAGCATGCTTCGAACCATATTAAGTATGATTCTATTTCTCCTTTCAACTACCCCATTCTGCTGAGGTGAATAGGGGGCTGATAGTTGTCTTTTAATTCCACTCTGTAGGCAAAAATCAGAGAAAGCATTTGAATTAAACTCACCTCCATGATCAGTCCTCAATGTCTTGATCTTCAGGGAACTTTCTGATTCGGCAGCAACTTGAAATCTTTGGAAAGCTTCAAGTGCATCAGACTTTTGTCTTAGCATTGAAGTCCACATCATCCTTGTGCAGTCATCAACAATGAGAAGAAAGTACTTACTTCCTCCCAAGGTCTCCGGTTCAATTGGTCCACATAAGTCAGCATGGATCAATTCTAAAGGCTTTTCTGCCCTATAGCATGACTGAGAAGGAAAGGATAATCTGATTTGCTTGGAGTGAACACAGTCATGACATAACTTATCAACCTTATGCATCAATGGTAAGCCTCTTACCATATTTTTGGATGATAATGATATCAGATAATCAAAGTTAAGATGTCCATACCTCTGATGCCATTTCCAAGTTGCATCTTCACTGACTTGAAGACAATTCTCCAAGGTATAGAGTTTCAGTAGGTATAGCCGGCCTGAGCTTCTCTTAATTCTGGTCAAAAGCCTTCCACTCTCATCTCTGATTGTTAGAATACCGTTTCCAAGTGAAATTTGGCAGCCTTGCTCATCCAAACAGCCAAGACTCATTATGTTGGCCTTCAGTTTGGGTGTGTAGAGCACATTCATGAGTGTGATTTGGGTATCTCCTTTTGAATTCAATAGGATCTTCCCTCTTCCTTCTATTCTGATTCTAGAGTCATCCCCGAATCTCACATTACCTTTATAAGTTTCATCTAAATCATAAAATAAGTTCTTCTTACCAGTCATGTGGCTGGTAGCACCTGTGTCAAGATACCAAAGACCTTCTTCAAGTTCACTTTGGACAATACCTTGCAAGAGAATGTCGTTATCAGTCTCTTCTATTGCCATGAGAAGAGTTGTTTCAACCTTGTCTTCTTCTATCAGATTTGCTTTCTCTTTATCCTTCTTTGGTTTGTTCTTCTTAGGGAATTTGCATTCATTTGAGTAGTGTCCAAGCTTCTGGCAGTTGTAGCATGTTATTTTTGATTTGTCTTGAGGCTTCTTCTCATCTTCCTCTGAAGAGTCATCCTTGGAGTGTGAAGATCGACCACGTCCTCTTCCTCTACCTCTTCCTCTCCCTCTTCCTCTGCCGCGGGAGGAATCATCTTCCTTCTTTTTTAGCTTTCCTAGTGCCCGAGCGAGAAGAGCCTTTTCTTCTCTCTTCACAGACCTATCCTTCAGCTTGTCTTCATGGATCTTCAGTGATCCGAGTACCTCATCAAGGGTAAGGTTGTCGACGTCTTGGAATTGCTCTATTGAACTCGTGATTGAGTCAAATTTTCCTGCAACTGATCGGAGGAGTTTCGCTGCAACCTCACTGTCTGCAATCTTCTCTCCTAGTCCTCTCATTTCAACCACAATCCGTGAAAGCTTACCGAAATAATCCAAAATCATCTCGTTATCTTCCATAAAGAGAGTTTCGTAATCTCTTTTTAGTGATTGAAATCTTGCCTTGCGTAGTCGGGAAACGCCACCATTCTTGGTCTTCAGGCTTTCCCATGTTTGCTTGGCAGTTTTGTCAGCATCTAGCTCTCGGGTGAGTTCTTCCGAGATGGTGCTAAACATAATCGACATTGCCTGTCGATCCTTCTTTCTTGGAGCGGTTTCAGATTCGACGACATCCCACAGTTCAAGACCTTCGAGGTGCAAGCGCATTCGCATTGCCCAAACTTGATAGTTTGACTTGTTCAAAATAGGAAACGTACCTATTTGCGTGGGTTCATGCAGTCCTTTCGGAGCTGCTGTCACGGTGAGTTCCAGAGAGTTTTCTCCTCGTCGTGGCATTGTCGTCGACTAGCAGGATCAGAACGATGCTCTGATACCAATTGAAAGAAAAGAAAAACGAACCTCGTGTTCTCAAGAGAATAACACTCACTAGATAGAGACAGAGGAGCAGAGAAGAAGAGAAACAACTTATATTCCAATACTATAAGCACTCGATACATCTCAGACGATGCACAAGGTCCATACTTATAACGAACGACCAGTGTCATATTTTAGCAACAGAGAAATAATAGAAAGAAATAAAAACGGAAACGCCTCCGGTAATTCCACCATTGCCGGTCTTCAAGATTGGTTTCCAACACTTCCGCCTTTGGACCTTCACGTACTGCCAGGCCTTCCCTTTAACGGTGATCACTTCTCCGAAGAACTCTGGGTGCCACTGCGGGTGGACCGAAGGGTTGATCCCGGTATCGTTGAGGTACAGAGCACCGTCCGCGGTGAAGCTCCGGTCAGCGATGACGATCTGGCGGTCGAACTCCTGTCCGGTGGGGAGATTTAGCTTAGCGTCCAGGGCGGGGTCCCGAACAGTGTAAGGCCCAAGAAGCCCTGCCAGGAGGTTCGCGGGGATTAGCCCTAGGGCATGATCGTGGTACCAGAGATTCCCGGAGTGCTGAACGTTGGGGTACGTGTACTAGGAGCGATCCCACTCGGGGCCCTTGTCTCTGAAGTCGGCGGTGAACCACGCGAGCGCGCTGCCGTCGCTATGGGGAGGGTTGACTCCAGCATGGAGGTGGACGACGGTGGGAACGCCACCCTGCTTCGGGATTACTGTAGGGAGGGTAACATCCCATGGAAGAATATGCCGGCGAGGAAGGAAGTTCAACCACTTTACAAATAGAGGTACTCCTGTAATGGCGACATCTCCGGTTCAGGGAAGGTCGCCGCCGCAATGGAGGTCCCGTAGACGAATACCTTCGTGGGAGGTAGATCGCGGTGGAATTTCTGCATACAAGACCATGGTTCAGAAGTTAAAAAAAAGTTGTTATCTGATTGCACTGTTGACGTCCGCCGCCTTACCCATGTTTTCTCGTACATGCCTATGGTGAGAGTCGTGGAAGTAAACGACCCGTTCTGGAGAGAGTATCCCTGCAACCGCGGTAGCTGGGGTAGCTCGTCGACGAACATCTTCAGAGATGCTGCGACAAAATCTATTATTCGAAGCCAAGAAGAATCAAAGGTACAGATGGAATTCGTCATGAACCAAATACTGGAACTCAAGATGGCCAAGCCGGTGGAAACTATTCCCCTGGCCACCGCGCTCGGCACGGACTCCCCGCTTGCTCGCGTGACCCCAGAACAGCCGGAGGAACTGATGGCGAGCGAGGCCCACCGCCAGCAGCGTTAGAGACACCGGCAGCCCGAGTCCAGCCCGTTCGACGCGCGAAGACGAAGGAGCCCGGCTTTTGGCATGCGGCCTAGCCGCGAGACGACACTAAGCTATTCTTCTTCTTCTATTCTTCTTCTTCTCCTCGAATTATGGGGGTCTCGCTCTTGTGTTTAGCGAACCCGCTTTTGATTTGTGTTTGTTTGCCTTTTGGGGTCTATGTAGGTCCCTATTCGGGAGGCCCACATAGATCCCAAAGGGAGAGGGCCTCAAGTAGGCCCACCCTCCCTTAGCCCACTTGTGGGCCCTATATAAGAGAGGGTAGGACCTCCCCTCAACCCTAGTGAACATTTGCGCCGTTGAGAGTTTTGATCGTAGTTTTTTTTTTCCTTGGTTTGTTAGAAGAGTGGGAAGGAGAGGAAGGGAAGAGAGTTTGTGAAGGATCGAAGGGAAGAGCCTTCCATCTGCTGACCGCGCGTAAGGGAAGGGCAGGAGGTCTGAAGGGGAGGGGAGGAAGAAGTTTGGTGGGCGCCGTACGAGCGCTGCGCGTACTTGTCCACCCACCTCGTGAGGAAGAGCCAACGACGCTCCCCATGCTCCTGTGGACAGATCCCCCTCCTCCCGACGCCCGTCGTCTCTTCACCCTGGCTTCCCGCGATATCTAAACAAAGTTCCCCACCTCCCTTCCCCTCCTATTTCCGTAGTTTCCCTCCGCATGGACCGACGTGACGGTCCGCCGTGATAATCCTTACCCAGCAGCAAGCTCGCGGTCACGCGTGGAGCAAAGCATCCAGTCGTGGACGTCCGATCTGCCGCTCGACGCGTCTACCAACCGAGTCGGCTGGCGCGTACGCCCACCTACCACAACCGCTGTCCCCTACTGCTCGGCTCGACGCGTGAAGATCCCGCGCGTGACTTTCGCCCGCGATCTTCTAGCATCTCAAGCGCGGTTCGCGTGAGTGCGCACCGTCGTGGGCAGACGGTTGATACCTGACCACCTCCCGCAAGAAGGCAGTTGCAACGTTCCGCCTCACCCGCACTCTCAACCTCCCTCCCCTATCGTCCACTTCCTCCTTCCCATCTGCCTTTCTCTTAGTACGCTCCCCATCCACTTTTCCGCTACGTGCCCTCAATCTCTTTACCCGCACACGCCCGTCCACACGGTCCTCACGTTCCCCTCTCTCACCTCCCGTCTTCCTCACTTCTCCCCTACTCGCCCATCTCTTCTGCCTCATTTCCGCGATACCCCCTCCCTACTCACCGACTTTCGCCACTCCCTTCCGTGACTCACCTATCGCCACGTCTGCGACGTGCCTGTCTTTCTCCAGTGGATCGCGACTCACCCGCCAGTCCCTACGTGGATCAACCGCCATCATTGCCGTAACACCCGTACGGTGTTTGTTAGCTGCGAATAGCTTTCCGCCCTCGCTCCCGGCGCTCGCGCGCTGCGTCCGTGGGCCACTAGTCATCGGGCTGGGCTCTTTGACCAGCTTGTCGGCCAGTGCTGCTTGCCACCGCCGGCGTATCTCGCGCATCACCGAAGACCGGCGCTCTTACTCGTGGTCCGGCTGCTCATCAACCCCTGCCCTCGACAACGATTCCCAGCTACTCGAAGGCCCGTATTCGGATTCTACGCACGCTCTTCGCCAGGTGCCTCTGCCCGTGCCGACTCTCCGCTCGTCACGACCCGTCCGGCGCTACGCAGCCCCGAAGGTTAACTCCACCCCCTTTCCCTATTTCTAGTTAATTACCTTTCGAAGGTTTTCCTCGATTTGTTTCCACCGCCTTCGGACGGACTTAGGCAAGATAGAAATCAGGTTATTAGGGTCGTGATTTTTGACGCCACGTCAGTCTGCCGCTGAGCGTGAGCAGCCACCTTCGGCCTTTCCACGACGCATCGTTTCCGCCGTCTACCGCACGTGGACCGACCGGCTCTCGGTTTTACCATCGTCGAGTGTTACCCCGGGTTGTTCGGAGTTTAGGTTGTCTATCGGTGCGCCTGCTTGCACTTAGATTAGGGATTGACTTAGAGTCTTAGGTTCACGCACCAATACGGATCGGGCCGACTACTCCATCCCCCGGACTTCGAGTCTCATTGATCGGGTGCGAGGGTTTACTCCCTCGTCCTGCATCAAATTGGTATCAGAGCCTAGGTTGGTTTTGCGCCAACCCGGTCCCTGAGGACGCTCACCGAGCTTCCATACCTCTATTAGATCATCCATATAGCATTGCATTGGCATATAGGATCATCCATGGTAGAGACACGCTCAGCGAGGGCTCGAGGAGTATCTCCATCGTCACAGCACTCGCGCGAGGCATCAGAGCCCGCTACTCCCCGAGTAGCCAGGGCGGACACGAGTCCGCCCTCTCCATCGAGACCGACGGATACCGCACCGGGCCCCTCTCGGGCCCAGGCACCTCCGAGCCCTGGGTCGGGCGGAGAGCTTTCAGGGCCGCTACAGGCGCCCGTGACTTCGAGTCATAGAGCAGGGAAAGAACGTGCGCCCTACTACCCATCGAAGAGTGCTAGGGGGCGTGGTAGAGGTGGCCGAGGACCATCTGCCCCCAATTACCCTCCGATGGAGGGAGCGCGTTCCTTCCCGGATGATGTCATGCGTAGGATGACCCAGGCTATTGAGCGTTTAGAGCGAGCTACCTACGTAGCCGCAGCTCATGGCCCTCCGCCACCGGCCTCGCCGCCTATCGTATAACCGGTCGTATCGCCGACCGCCCAGCCTATTACGCAGGCATATCAGGAGCACCGTGAGCCCCACCAGCCCGCGAATTCCTATGGTGATACCTATGATCACCGGCACCTCGACCCTGCTCAGGGTCGAGAGGACCCTAGTCGTCGGGACGCACCACGCCACGACGACGGCCACGATCGATTGGGCGGTCGTTGGCCACGAGACACTTATGACCACCGCGACCCGGCCTACCATCCTCGTGGGGCTGACATCCACCTCCGCCACCGCCCCAACCCTACTACGAGGACTATCGCCACCACGACCGCGACTACGGATACCACCTGAGGGACTTTCCGGGTTACTGAGAGGACTACCCCCGACGAGAGGAGTTTGAGCAACGAGCAGGACTTCAGCCACGAGGTCACGACGACCATTACTGTGACTTCCAGCATGCACCAGACTTTCATTGGGCACCCCAGGACGTGCGCCAGGATCGTTATTACGATCGAGGGCGCCACCCGAGTCCTCCACCTCGTGGATTCGGCGGTGACTTTAGGGCCGATCGCTTGGATGATCATGACAGGCGACGCGCGGATCACAGGGCGCGTATACTGAAAAGTGTGCGCGCCAATGTGACAGTCTTTGACGGCTCCCGTGAGCCCAAGGACTTTATTGATTGGGAGTCTAGCATGAACTCCTATTTTCGGTGGTACCGCATGGATGATGATTTATGCGTGGAGTACGCAGAGATGAGACTTGGCGGACAAGCCAAGATATATTGGGAGAATGAGAGTCATGCGGCATACCGCCGAGGAGAGCCCATCACATCTTGGGTGGGCATAGCATCACGCCTGAGGAACAAGTATGTTCCTCGACAGTACGAGACTGAAAAGTCCCTTTAGGGTGGTTGCTTAATCTAAGAAGGGGGGTTGAATTAGATTATATGAAATTTTCTTCCTTTTTCTGTCTGACTTTTAGTTTCTACTTAGATTCGTTAACTTAGTCACTCACTTCCTGTCCTCTCGATTGCACCAGATATTATTATACTGGTTGGGGGACCTACTGTCCCTTAATCCAGTCCCGAGTACTATAGACTCGGAGCCTCCTCCTCACCAAATAAAACCTAATCCTCTCACCACTCAAAGGGTGAAGGACGATGTTCAGATACAAGGTTTAAGGTTTGCCCCCTACGGCAAACCTTACACTCACCTTTACCTTTCCCTACGGCACTACCCACTAGGCCTCGACCTCCTCGGCTCCTGGATGCCCTGACTCCCTCAGGCCGATCTCCACGCGATCGCTCGTCCCTTCACGCCTTGTCGTGCCTCTTCCGCTAGTACCGCCGACCACTGGTAAACTGAGACCTCGTCTTCCGGCTTCACTTGATCTTCCCGTTCCCCACGTCCAATCTCCTTCTCGTCTCAACGAATGAGATGCTTCCGTCCTCTGTGTATGTGTGACTGTACCTATTACTAAATAAGGAAGTGAGTTTTCTAGTCTCTGCTGACTCTGGGTTGATTCTTAACTTAAAGTTGACTTTCTGCTAAAGTTGACTTAGGTTGACTTTGGTTGACTTTTGACCTAAGGTTGACTTCTGTTTGACTTGGGTTGACTGTTGACCTAAAGTTGACTTCTATTGACTTGGGTTGACTGTTGACCTAAAGTTGACTTCTGTTGACTTGGGTTGACTGTTGACCTAAAGTTGACTTCTATTGACTTGGGTTGACTGTTGACCTAAAGTACACTTCTGTTGACTTGGGTTGACTGTTGACCTAAAGTTGACTTCTGTTGACTTGGGTTGACTGTTGACCTAAAGTTGACTTCTGTTGACTTGGGTTGACTGTTGACCTAAAGTTGACTTCTGTTGACTTGGGTTGACTCTAGGATAGGCTCAAGCTAAGAATCCACTCACCTATCACAGCTCACTGTCTGCGTTCCTGACTAAACTACAGAATGCACTTTCCTAACTATATAAGAAAGAACCTAATACAAGAAGAGGGATGCTGCGGAAAAAAAAACAAACAATTGTTATAGTTGAAGTTTAACTTGAAATAAAATGCTAAATGTAAAATATGATCCAAAAAGGATAACTGTATATAACTCAAATTAATTAATTAGATAAAAGGAGACTTCACTGCAGTCAATGGAAAACAAACACGAAGATAGACGTATGATTAAACTAATTTAAACTACCTTGAGATAGGTTAGATAAATAGAACAACTTAACCTTCACTGTTTGTCCAAACAGGAGCTCACCCGCTTCAAGACTACTTCACTGGAGAGAATTAAAGTACCGCACCACGTAGATATTTATCCAAATACGAAACTAATGTACTTTGATGCGATCTAATTTAATAAACAGTAGAAACTTCACCATTGCTAAATATGTCAATATGCTCACCAATCTGGAAGTAGAACCACTGTGGTGGATTGGATTATATCAGCAGCACCTAATTTTACTCAGATTTATATAGGAAATTAAAAGCACACACCCAAAAATTTGAGGCTTAACCAGATTAGATGCAG
The DNA here is from genome assembly GCA_024174645.1 of Lemna minuta. Lineage (NCBI taxonomy): Eukaryota > Viridiplantae > Streptophyta > Magnoliopsida > Alismatales > Araceae > Lemna > Lemna minuta. The sequence goes on from CM044116.1 coordinate 10,437,577, forward strand.
CCACTGATTAAATATTTGAGCAGAATATATTGACCTTGATTCCACGATTGAACAGAATGAATATCAATTGTCTAAGATATATATATTGGTATATATGTTTATCGGAATTACGAAATCGCAAGTATTAGAGAAACAAACTGTAGATTTAACGCGAGTTACCCGATTCACAGAATGTACCTAAATTAAATACTTCGGACAACCAACAAAACCTCAGATTACTATTGTGATTAGTTTAAGAGTAGAATGTCACTAATAAATTTCAAGTAATGCAAGTTAGAAAATATCGGCGAAGAAACACGAGAAACAGAAATAAAAGGGAACAATGATGAAATAGGAAAAGCACGAGAGTTAATTTATCCGAACGTTTAAGGATTAGAGGAAAAACCCGAAATGAGATCACTCAAGAGTTAAGATAAAATAGCAAATACGATGTTTTCTTCAAATATGCGAAACAAAACAAAGAAAACCTATAGAATGTCTTCCGTCTGTTGCAGTAAAATCAGAAAGAAGAAAATGCACCGATTTTCGTCGTTCTGATCACACGATCTCTGAGAATGCCTTTTGTCGCCCTTTCGATCTCCAGACCTTTTCTTTTCTCACGATCTTTCAATTTTTGAATATCGCGAAAGAGGAAAAGCGGTAACCCTAAAACACGGGACTGGTAAGGCTTTAAGTAGGTCGGTAATACTAACTATAATTACGATACTACCCTATATATATATATAATATCAGTGTCAAACTTATATGTATATGTACATCTATATATCCTAGCTGCACAAGAGAAACTGATGTAGTTCATCAGCTGTGATATAGCTGCTTGAGGTAATAAGTTCCTGAAAAATAATAAAAAAAAAACTATTCATGGAAGCATTAGTAGGTTAGTGGAAAATGATGATATGGAAATAGTGAGGAATATGCCATAACAAGCTGTAACATTAAGGAAATATTTTGATGGTAAATAGAACTGCAACTATACTGATATACACCTAACTAGGAATGGTATATTCTTCCCTAACCACTCATACATCCATTCAATCGATGTATACCTTCAAAACTACCTCTCTAACAGAGACGACCTTGTTCCTCAACTGGTTGGACCTACGACAGGGCAAGATGCCTGTCTGAGATTACATACAGGCATTCGAGGAATGCCGCATGAGGTGTCGCTTCGTCGAGGACTCACGCACGGTTTTGGGCATTTTCACCCACGGACTTAGTCCGCGGCTTCGGAACGAGGTGCTGAAAAGCAACCCGTTGGAAGTCGATGAGGCTTACCGCATTGTGGAGCATATGGAGCGACCCACCGAGGATTCACCGGCCATTCCACCCACGACCACCACGAAGGTCGCCGTTACGCGACCTACGTCGTCTCCATCTACGGTACCGACACGCGCCAGTATTGGGGGAGGACGGACCACGCCAGCGACATCAGTGGGATCCGCCCCACCCCCTCGGCCGCCACCTACCGACGTTCCGGACCATGCCACGACAGCATCCCAGGCTCCCGGTTGTTCTTCAATGAGGTAGTCCGCCTTCACGGCATTCCGCGAAGCATCGTCTCCGATTGCGATGTCCGCTTCACTAGCAATTTTTGGAAAACTCTCTGGCGCTTGATGGGAACGACGCTCCAATTTTTGACGGCCTTCCACCCGCAAACGGATGGGCAGACAGAAGTCACCAACAGAACGCTGGGCAACTTGCTACGTTGTCTCGTCCAAGATAACATCGCCACCTGAGACGAACTACTCCCTCGCGCCGAATTCGCTTACAACGCGTCCGAGCACCGCGCCACCGGGCTTTCACCCTTTCAAGTTACCACGGGGCGCTCACCAAACCTGCCGGTTGATCTCATGGCCCTACCCAACCAGGACGCGTATTCTCGGGAGGCTTTCACCTACGCCAATGATCTCACATCCCTTCACCAACAAGTACGCGATTGGATAACGGCTTACAACTTCAAGCTCAAAACCACAATCGATGCCCACTGCCACCCTCACGAATTCCAGGAAGGAGACATGGTTATGATTCGGCTACGCCCCGAACGTTACGCGGTAGAGAAGGCGCGCAAACACCACCCTCGCGCCGCCGGTCCCTTCCGTATCCGTCGGAAGGTCAACCCCAACGCGTACGACATTGCCATTCCGTCCGACTGGGGCATTTCGACCTTCTTCAACATATGCGACCTCGTTCCCTACCCAGGACCCCTCGTCATCCCCACCGTACCTTGTCTTCCGCCTGACTCGACGTAGTTGAGCTTTTTCAAACCGGAGGAGAATGATGGGTCCCACACACTAGCAGAAGGACTAACAGCCAACAGCCAAACGGCGACATCGGCGGAGACAGAAGCTCTCACACCTGCAGAAGGACTAACAACCAACGAATCGATGGCGACAACCGCAGGGGCAAAAGAGGAAGAAGAAGCCCTGCGAGGACGAATGGAGCGGCCTCGACGCTCTACAAAACCGACGACAAGCTCAACCGATTTTGTCTACTACTAGGAGTTACGGAGATCGACGAGGGGGGTCGATAAAAGGAGGCCCCTAGAATCTAAGAAGGCAGTATTTTGGAGAATACGAAAAGAGTTAAAGTTTCTTTGTTTTGCCAAGTTACTCTCTCTAGAGTCGGGTGATTCAATACGTGCTTTTTGAGGTGTACTCCTCCGAAGTCTTCGGGTGAGCATCTCGGTTCCGCCGGGAAGGCGTGGTGCGAAGCCTTCTATTACGTGACTGTTGATACTTTCCTTACCTACGATCGCTATTTCGTCCCCTCCGCGAGTTAGTCGCCCGAATAGACTAGCTATCTCTTCTATTGTTATCCTCGGAAATTGGACGCCTACCACATCAGTATCCCTGCAACCGTGGTAGCTGGGGTAGCTCGTCAACGAACATCTTCAGAGATGCTGCGACGTTCCTCAGAGTGTCTGTAGTGACTGGAGGTCTGCCGGCGGAGGATAAATCCGTGTACAAAAGGAACAAAAAAGGAAACAACAGAATTTGTCTCATCATCTTAGGATCCGAATCCTACGATACTCGATCTTTGTAGAAGTTTGATGAAGCCGGGGAGAATAGTGTGGGTCCTTATATATGTAAAGAAAACGAGGAGGAGGAGAGAGGAAGAGAAAGAGAAATAGAGAGATGAATGTTTTCCGTCATTAACGATGCAGCAGATACATGAGTATTTATAGAAGCGGGAAGTCCTAAAGAAGAAAGATTAAACGTTAGAGCTAAGGTGACGAGACGTTGTAACAGACCAGACGGTTATAACCATCTGGTCCTAAGAGACTCCTTGTCAGAAATGAGGTCATTCTTTAACACCCTCCAACAAGTGAAACACCGGTAAGACGTTGAGCTTGGACCGAAGTAGCTGAAACCGCTGTTTTGGTAAAGCCTTGGTGAGAAGATCGGCCGTTTGATCTTGACTGGAGATGATGCAGATGATGGGAGATGCTCCAGCTCAGCAACGGTTACGGGCGTCAACGTTTCTCCGGCTTCTTCGACGTTGCCTTCTTCTATTTTCTGTTTCAAGTAGTTAAGAAGTAATCTGGAGCGTTCAATGAGGAGAGTAAAAACGGTGCAGATGCGGACGCGTCACGCGCGTCGGGAGCGGCCTGCGATGGCCGTTGGAAATGCCTTTCTCTCCCTCCTCTTTTGATTGGTTGGGTGTTTTATAAATTCACCCAACCTGTTCGACGAAATGTAAGCGGTAGAGCGGAAACTTCTCCCCAAATAGTTCAAGTTTGATTGTTTGTTTAATCTCTTCTCTCGCGATCTCTCTCTATTCTTCGATCACTTGGTCATCTGTTTCGACGCAAATTGACAAGTCCAATCGATTTATTCCCAAAAATTGGTATCAGAGCTTGCTATCGATCTTCCGAAGAACAGCAACGGCAAAAAAAATCCACCGATGGAGAAATGAGATCTTCGACGCCATCTCTCAAACTGTCGAAAATGAATTATCGCGTATGGTCCATGACCATGGAGGTATATCTCGATTCTCATGATTTATGGCGGACGATAGTTGGTGAGAATGATGTAGGATATTTTAGAGAATGATCCTGCAATTAGGGAGGACCTATGAAATGATATCACTGTTATCAAGATGATTAAATCAGTGAGAATGCAGGTTATAATAATTCAGAAATGTATGGAGAATAAAAGGATATTAGGATAGATTATGGTCTATAAATATGATTTTATATATAAGGGACAGAAGTAGGAAAATAGAATAAGAGAATAATGACTGGAGAATAGAGAGTAGAGAGAATAAAGGACAACACGAGGTGAAGATAAGATGTCATGTAATATAATATAGAAATAAAGAAAGACTGACGGTAATAGATTTAAGATGGGAGAGAGATCGAGGAAGAGTCAGAGGCTGGACTTATGATATTTGTTATGAACTATCACTCACGGAGTGGAAATAATTGAGAGGATGAGTACCTGAACGGGAAGATGACAATGATGCTGATGCAGGACACGGTGGTGAAACCCCTCGTGCCTGATCAATGGGACTGAGGTTGACCGGAGGTAGCCGGTCAACCCTAACCTATGGATAAGCAAATCCTAGACCCTAAGTATGAGACCTCTAACCTAAGCCTAGGTGCAAGCAAGCGTGCCGATCAGCGGAGTCGACTCCGGGTGACCCGGGGAAACTCGCGATGATGGGTAGGGTGAGATCCTCTCGATCCACGTCCGGAAGCGTGGAAGTCGCTCGTCGTGGTGTAGCCGGTAGGCTGCAGCCCACGCTCAGTGAGGGACCTGAGGCACGCGTGGGGAGTCTCGAACCTATATTCGTACTACCCTATCTACGTCGTCCCGACGGCGGTGGAGACGAGTAAAGGAAATGATTCGAAAAAGTAATTAACTTGAAAGAGGGGTCGAGGTTAACTGCGGGCGCGAGCCCTGGGCTCGGCCGGGGCGAGGGAGGTCGTCGGGCGCGGCAGCGAGGCCGGATGCTGAGGCGAGTCGGCGATTGGCGCGGAGGGGCGATCAGCTCAGGTTGAGGGTGAGAGAGGTTCGCGGCTCGCTTTGCTCGCCGCGGCGAGCCCGGCGGAGGTGGAGCGGCGTCGACGAGGACGACGGGGCGCGCGGACGGCGGCGGGGGGTCCGGGCGGTCTCAAGGTGGTCTGGCCGCTCGGGAGCAGCCGAGGCCGGCTCCGGCGATCCGGATCGGTCTGGGGCCGTGCTGGATGGTCCTGGGCTGCCCTGACCGGGAGGGCCGATCTGGGCTGGCTCGAGCTGGCCCGGGCTCGCCTGAGCCGGCTCGGGCGGCCTAGGGTCGCTCTGGGGTCGGGCCAGCGGATCGGACCCGCTCGGGACCGCTGGCGGCCCAGCGGTCCGGGCAGGCGGGGCCGGACCGTCTGGGTCGGCTGGACCGGGTCAGCCGGGGGCCTCCCGGGCCGGTCGGGAGTGGCTCGCTCGATCGGCCTCGACCTGGCCTGGGTGGCTCGGTCCGGGTGGCCCTGGTCAGGCGGGCCGGTCCGGGTCGACTCGGTTGACTCGGCTGGCCCGGGTGGAAGAGGGGAACGGTTCCCGCTGAGTCGACTCAGCGGGAATCGTTCATTTCCCCTCTTTCGTTTAGGGTTTCGCTGCAGGGGACCTGGGCGGCGCGCGACGATTCCGGCTAGGAGGCGGGCGATCCGGGCGGCGGGATGGAGAGCGGCGACCAGGGAGAGGTCCTTCGTGGCGGGTCGTGGCGCCAAACCGAGTAGGGCACCGGATACGGGCGAATCGGGGCGGAATCCGCGCCGGCTGGGGCGTCGGCGGCAGCAGGGATCGTGAACGATGGCGGCGGTTCGCGGCGGTGGTGCAGGGAGAGGTTTGATGGCTTTGCGAGGGGTGATGGCGGTGGACTTGGACGGTGAAGGTGGCGGCGATTGAGGTTGATGAAGGGGAAGGTGGCGTTCCGGGCTTTGGTGATCGCCGGAGAAGATGGTGGCGGAGGAGATTGAGGAAGAGGGACTGTGGAAGAAGCAGGGGCAAAATCAGGAAGGGTGGAGGCGGATCGGGGACGGAAGCTGGAGGGGATCGACGGAAATGGAGGAGGAGGATGGGGGGAAGGCTTGCCGGAGGCTTGCCGGAGATGGAGGTGGGGATGGAGGTGGAGATGATGGCGGTGCGGCGGTCCGGAGGCGGCGGCAGCGGCGGCGGCCTGAGGCGGCGGCGGCTTGAGGACGGCGGCGTCGCGTAGATGGTGGAGAGGAACCAGTGGCCGGGGCAAGGAGTGGCGGCGGTCGTCGCGGCGGCGGCGGCGGCGGCGACGACGGCGGTTGGACTCCTTCCCCGGCCTTCCTTGAGCAGCCACTTGAGAGGGAGAGCACTCCTTTCTTTCTTCAAATGACGGCTAGGGATTGTGGGGGGGTCCCTTCCCCTCTTATAGAGCCCTTGTTGGGCCAAGAGAGGAAAGGGCCCACTTGAGGCCCACAACCCACACCCATACTCATAGAAATAGAATAAAAGGTTCACAAAGAAGAATGGGCTTCACAAATGGGATCCCGAAAAGGGAAGAACCCACCCGGAAGCCTAAAGGGAGAGAAGAAATAAACGAGGACCCGCTTAAACACGTGCGGGTCAAAAGATCCATAATAAAGAAATAAAGAAGTAAAGATAAGCGGATAGATCCGCGCGCGCAAAAGGGCTCCTCCGGCGCCGTGGTATCGTGTCTTGGTGGCGACGGGGGTCGTACGCCACCAGATGCCTTGGAGTGGCTTCTCACGTTAGATGATATCCTCGGCGAACTTCTGACGGAAGATGAATGAAAGCGAAAGAGAAGGGGGGGGAAGGACAGGAAGGAGGGTAGAACTCGGGAGATGGGAGCGGAAGATTCACGGGAAGACGATGGAGATTCGGAGGAACACGTGAACGTGATGAACACGAACACAGGGATAAGACAAACCGGTAACCAAATTTTCATCAAATAACAACTGTCTTTTCTTCTCTTAAAAATCTCCTTTTATAGGTTACGGAGATGAGGAGTGAAATCGGGAAGACGCGTCGTTTTACTTCCGCGTATGACGGTTTGCTTTTTACGTGATTTTCCTACACCATCATAACCGTTGACCGACGCGGAATTTGTGAGGTAAGTTTCTGCTTCGGGGATAAAGTCACGAGCGTTGGGAGATGTCCGGATATCGCGCATCCTTGTAGCTTTCACAGAACGACAGAGTGAGCTTTCTCATATTTTATTTCGTCGGTCGAAGCAGCGATTCCTTGCTGGAGGGAATAGTTTGTTGAGTCGGCATTTCTCGGTAGCTTGAGGGAGAGGTTGCCATGCAGATGTCATCACGGAAGCTTCATCTTCTTCAAGTCGCTGTCGATCGTGTGGTAAGGAGAATCTGAGGGTTTCCAGATTATTTTATCTTTCTTGCGTCCCTTCGGAAGTCAACGCCTGCATCATTCGATGGTAGTGTATAAGTTGTGACGATCGTGGTTCTCAATTGAGAATGACTCGGGGCTATTGACGGAAAGGTGATTCTTTTCGTTCGGTGAGGAGGTTGTTAGTTGGGGTCGTCTGTGTTTCCTTCGAACGTCAGTCGGGTTGGCTTGTGATCGTGGAATATCGTTGATGAGAACATTGCTAAAAGCTGTTGTCAGGAGTTCCGTATACATCGTCTTCATCACTTTCATTTCTTTCTTCAAAAGTCAACGGGTTTTAAATCGCTCTGAATCAGTAACTGGTTGTCGTCCTTTTCTCGTGGATATGAGACGTCATGTCGTCTCAAATGGTGCTCCCGGACGGATTGTCGAGGTGGTAGAAGCAATATTATTTCAGGAAAGTCTTCCCGAGGTGAAGTCTGTTCGCGGATGACATAAAGCTCTTGGATGACAGAGAGCTCTCGGATTGATGTCTCTCCATATTTTAGCTTTCTTTAGGATAGCTTTTCAACAGATACTGCTCTTCAGGGATCTCTCGAAAACCGTTGAGTCTTTGTTGTATTTGTCTTCTTGTTGAATGGTCTTCTCATATTAGTCTTAAAACTCTTCATTAATTAAGAGAGTAATCTTCTTAGCTTATTTTCTTCATAAGCTATCCTCATGCTGAGCTACCTTTATAAGGGCTTTGATCTTAGAAGATATTGTATTCCATGAGAAATAGATCTCCTCTAATTCTATCTAAAGGTGGTTATCAAAGAGAGGGAAAATACAAATAGATTCCTACTAATTTTCTTTTGCGATCATTAGTTAAAATGATATAAGGTACCTATGATACGGTGGAGAAGGTTTGGAAAATAAGGAACCTATATCAAAGAGAAAAGGGTGGTTCACTTGGTCCACTCAAGGAATTCTAGGTTTCTAAAGATAAGGATTAAATGTTTGACCAAGTCAATCTTTAGATCAGTATAAAATAGAAAAAGAGGGAAGATAATTCCCTTAAGATCTACATTCTCTTTATTTATTTAGAGAGGTCTTCTTCATCCATTTAATAAATGGATAACTTTTCAAGTTGGTGGATAAGGAGGAGGAGGAGGAGTGGTGGCGTACGACCCCCGTCGCCACCAAGACACGATACCACGGCGCCGGAGGAGCCCTTTTGCGCGCGCGGATCTATCCGCTTATCTTTACTTCCTTATTTCTTTATTATGGATCTTTTGACCCGCACGTGTTTAAGCGGGTCCTCGTTTATTTCTTCTCTCCCTTTAGGCTTCCGGGTGGGTTCTTCCCTTTTCGGGATCCCATTTGTGAAGCCCATTCTTCTTTGTGAACCTTTTATTCTATTTCTATGAGTATGGGTGTGGGTTGTGGGCCTCAAGTGGGCCCTTTCCTCTCTTGGCCCAACAAGGGCTCTATAAGAGGGGAAGGGACCCCCCCACAATCCCTAGCTGTCATTTGAAGAAAAGAGTATTCCTCTCTCAAGTGGCTGCTCAAGGAAGATCAAGGAAGGAGACCAACCGCCGCCTCCGCCGCCGCACCTCCACGTGCCGCCGCCGTGCCCGCCGCCTCGGCCGCCGCCTCCCCTTGCCTTGGTCACTAGTTATCAAACGTGCTGCCTTCCTCCCGCCGCCGCCGCCGTCGCCGCCTCAGGCCGCCGCACGCCGCCGCCGCCGCCGGATCGCAGCACCGCCATCCCCCTCCGATCATCCCCTCCACGGACCTTCCCCCTCCTCCTCACCTCCGCCTCCATCTCCGGCGAATCGCCCGCCGCTGCCTCTCGATCGCCTACCCCCTTCGAAAAAATTCGCCTCCCTTCCCCCTCCACAGAACCTCACCCCAAAACCCCTCCTCCTCCTCCTCCACCGCCGGCCGTCCACCAAGCCACCGCCCCATTCCTTCCTCCATCGAGCTACCCCTACCCCTGAACGTCCTGGCCTCGATCGACGCGTCGCAGTCCACCGCCGCCGAGCCTCGCGTCACCGCGCGCATAGACGCGCTCCGTCGTGCTCGACGGCCGCCGAGCCTCCGCCCGTCCGCCGGTCACCGCGCCACCTCCGCCCATCTCCGCGCCTTCTCCGCCCAAGGACCGCTCCTCCCCGGTTTCTCCATTGTTCCGCCGCCGGCGCACCCTCTTTCCGGCGCCGCGATCGCCGTGCGCCGCCGCTACCCCCTGCGCGAAACCCTAGAAGGCGAGGGCCGATCGAACGATCCCCGCTGAGTTGACTCAGCGGGAATCGCTCCCGCCCCTTCCCCTGTTTCGCTCAACCGGGCCGCCCAGGACCCGAACCGCCCGAGACCGAACCTGGTCCCAGCTCGGGTTCCGCCTCGACAGGCCCCCTGTCCAACCGGGCTGACTGTCCAGCCTCACTGGGGGGCCACCTCGTCGGGACCGGACCATCCGGTCCAAGCCACCCCAGGCCGCTCCTGCCGGTCCGAGCCGGTCCAGAGCGACCCAGGCCGGCCCGAGCCCGGCTCCGGCCCGACGCCAGGCGGCCCTCCTCGATCCCAGGACCGCTCTGGGAGCCACCCAAACCGGTCCGAGACCGACCGGGCAGCCACTGAGCCGGCCCCCGAGCGCTCCGAGCCGGCCCCGATCGTCTCCTCCCGTCTTCCGTGTACTCCGCGACCCGTCTTGCTCGCCACGACACGTCTTCGCCGCCCGCGCCGATCGCGTACTCCGCGCTCCCTCGCCGACTGCGTCGGCGTCGACACCGCGTACCGCGCCCGACGATCTCCCTCGCCTCGACCGACTGGGGCTCGCGCCTGCAGGGTTAGCTTCGTCCCCTCTTTCAAGTTAATTACTTTTGAAGCATTTCTTTTTACTCGTCTCCACCGCCGACGGAAGACGTAGATAGGGTATTACTGAGTATAGGGTTCGAGATTTCGACGCGTGCGTCGAGATCCGTGCTACGAGCGTGGGCTGCAGCCTCCGGCTACTCCACGACGAGCGACTTCCACGCTTCCGGACGTGGATCGAGAGGATCTCACCCTACCCATCATCGCGAGTTTCCCCGGGTCACCCGGAGTCGACTCCGCTGATCGGCACGCTTGCTTGCACCTAGGCTTAGGTTAGAGGTCTCATACTTAGGGTCTAGGATTTGCCTACCCATAGGTTAGGGTTGACCGGCTACCTCCAGTCAACCTCAGTCCCATTGATCAGGCACGAGGGTTTTCACCACCGTGTCCTGCATCAAGGAGGATAGGTTCACTTAGAACCCTTGTGTTCATGTTTTCAAATTTATTCTCCATCAGAGAATCCAACGAAGAAGAAGGACCGATAGGCGCTCTCCGTGATCATGAGTGGTGTTCTGGAAGAACTGCTTGGGATTCTTGACGCGAAGAAGACCGCGAAAGAGAATTGGGAAATTCTCCATCAGCGAAATCTTGGCGTGGATCGAGTGATTCAATCCCGCATCCAAGGGCTTTGATGCGACTTAGAGATGGTCACCATGGGTAAGTCGGATTCGGTCATGGATTTCGCGATGAAGTTCACGCATATCGTCTCCGATCTAAGGAACCATGGAGAAGCGATGGAGGAGAAGGAAGTTGTGTGACGATTCCTAAGAGCAACGCCAGCCAAATTCGATGCACTTACTCTCTCATTGGAGCAGTATGGCAAGCTCGACAAGGTGAGTCTCGACGAAGTAATAGGATCGCTTACCGTTCACGAGTTGCGGCTCAAAGAACGGGAACCTCGTGAAGAGGAGCAGGTTCTATTGGCAAAGGCGATGGGTATGGCTAAGATAACTAATGAGGAGGAGTCCTCATCGCGAGGCAGAGGTCGACATCGCGGCCGAGGCAGGGGAAGAGGTCGAGGCCATGCTTGAGGACGAAGTCAATCGGGAGATGAAGACAAAGACAATAAATCCTTTGACAAATCCGCAATCCAATGCTACAATTGTCAACGGTTTGGAAATTTTGCATATGAGTGTAGAAATGCAAAGAAGCCACGAGAAGATAGAGCCTATGTGGCGGAAGCTACCCCGGCAGCGGCAAGCGGCAGAGCTTCGGCAAGTTCTTCCAACACAGTGGTCGCGACGTCTTCTCTTCTCATGGCGGTAGTGGAAGAAGTAAGCGATTTGCTTCTCCATGGATCCGAGGGAGCATCCTCCGATCCTACTCTCTAGTACTTAGATACCGGAGCTACCAATCACATGACAGGAAGGTGGGAATTCTTCCGTAACTTGGATGAATCTACCACCGGATTCGTGAAGTTTGGTGATAATTCAAGGATTCAAATTAGAGGAAAGGGGGCAATTGAAGTAAATCAAAATGATGGAAGCATCCTTCGCCTCAGCAGTGTCCTGTTTGTTCCTCAATTAGAAGCAAATATCCTAAGTCTTGGTCGACTAGATGAGGAAGGCTACCGGATGATTATGGGTGACGGTAAGCTCACCATTTTCAACCCTAACAGGAAATTGTTTGCAGAAGTTTATAGATCAAAGGGGCAACTTTATCTAGTGAAATTAAGCACAGTCGATCAGTGTATGATCTCTACTGAAGATACTAGCGAAGAATGGTTGTGGCACTCTCAGTTTGGACATCTCAACTTTCATACGCTTCAAGAGATGTCAAGAAAGCAATCAGTTGAAGGACTTCCTCCGTTTGTGATACCAAGTAAGTTATGCCAAAGATGTGTTGCAGGAAAGCATCATAGGACCTCATTCTCGAAGAAGTCAACCTTCCAAGCAACTGAGCCATTGGAGCTCATCCACATAGACATATGTGGGCCTATCTCACCACCTATCTTAGGAGGAAGCCGGTATTTCCTCTTCATTATTGATGATTTTTCACGACTAACTTGGGTGGAGATGTTGAAGTGTAAGTCTGATGCGTTTGAGGCCTTTAACGCTTCAAAAATCTGGTAGAGATAGAGAAGGGAATGCTGGTAGCCGTCGAATCGTTTTCTATTATGTTGTTGGTTGAGTTTGTAGCCGTCGGAACTGGTGGATCTTGCGTGAGGATATGCCCAAGATCATTGCAATTCAAAATGGGAAACATCTGCGTCTTCCATAGAAGAAAGTTTTCTCGAGTGAGCTTGATCGGAACATTCAGTCCAATCGTGATGCCGATTGACGGAAACATGTTGTTAACTCTGGGACCTGTGATTGCCGTTGATGAAATTTTGTTTCCCATTTTTCGAGGAGTTGTGTCTGTGTTTGGCAGTGGCTCTGATACCATGTAAAGAAAATGAGGAGGAGGAGAGAGGAAGAGAGAGAAATAGGGAGACGAATGTTTTCCGTCATTAACGATGCAGCAGATACATGAGTATTTATAGAAGGGGAAGTCCGAAAGAAGAAAGGTTGAACGTTACAGCTAAGGCGACGAGACGTTGTAACAGACCAGATGGTTATAACCGTCTCGTCGTGAGAGACGGCGTGTCAGGAATGAGGTTGTTCTTTAACAATATAAACCCTAGTATTTAGACACCCTAATCGAAGGCTGGTATGCGTGGGGCCCGGGACAAGAGTAAAACAAGAAAACGGTCAACGTGATGTTCCCATAGAAACGGAGTAACGTGATGTTCCCAATCGTCATCTTCCCCGGATCTAAGTCTTGGGTTCTTGTCATCTCGCGTCCCCATAGAAACGGAGATACAAGTAGGGGTACTGGCACGAGTCCTATCATAAACCCTAGAGAAAGAACTTGGTTAATAGGAAAACACGATCCAAGGTTGCTAAGCTGGGCCTACTAGCCAACAGGAAGCTCGACACGAACACAATCACATAGTCAAGGAGAAAAAACCCAGATAAAGAGAAAGCGCAAATGGTTTTGTCCCGCCGATTCGGGCTGCCCACTTGCCTTATTTGATAATGAATAGTTTCACCGCAAATGTGAGTTTCCTTACGTCAATGACGCATATCGTCACCGGACTAAGCCAATAGAGAAAAGAACCCTATGTCTCGAGGCGGTGCACGTTCCTCTTTCTCTATCCGTCACCCCTCTGACGTTGCATCGACAACGATGAGCGCGTGGACTTCTCGCTATGTCTTCAAAAAATCTTTGTGGAGTGATGGTCAACACAAAAAGTCATCCAGAAAAACAGGGGCTATGTGGCAACGTATTCATAAAATACTGTTGACCTAATAGACATTCGCCTTCTATGACTATTGAGAATATCGACCAGCCGGAAAATCAAGGCCATTCGGAACAGATCAAACAAGTGGAGAAGACGAACCGAAGTGGTATCAACCAGTTAGGTCACGTCAAAGGAGAAGACTTAAGCGTGTGCTGGGCCACATTATCCAAGCGACAGTTACAGAGAAACCGATTGGCAGCTATTCGACAAAATGACTGAGATAGATCGACGGACAAACTGACGATTGCGTGACAGCCTTTCCTTGACGGCCGCTGACCCTAGAGCCCAGCCCGCCTTGGGGTGGCATCATTCTGCCCTTGTTGCCGTCGTGGGGGCTGTCTTGTGCCTTAGCCGCCACCCTCCACCACAACGGCCCCTGTTGCCTTGGCTAACACGAGGTGGCTTTGCAGGCATCTCTACCACGCTTTTGCAAACACCCGGGGGTTCCTCTGTCAGCACTGATGGAGATGCTCCAGCTCAGCAAGGGGGGGGCAACGACGTCCTGCTGCCATTTCCGCAAACACTTTGCGCTATTTTTCTGTTTCAGGTAGTTAGAGCTTAATCAGGAGCGTTGTATGAAGGAGTTAAGATGGCCACCATACGACCACGTCACGGGCGACGGAGACGACTTACAGAGGTCGTTGAAACAGCTCGCTCTTTCTCTCTCCTCGTCCTATTGGACAGAGTGTTTATAAAACACTCCTTAGTGTTCGACGAAATGTATCGCGCGCTCGGCAAGTAGTTCTGTCGATCAGAATCAAAGTAGTTATTTGTTCAATACCTCAGTCTCGATCTCTCTTCCCTCTACGATCTCGTCGGAGAGAATCCGACAACGTAGTACACATTTTTCTCCCAACAATTGGTATCAGAGCTCACGTTCGTTCTGTCGAAGAAGAAGCAATGGCAAAGAAGTCCGCCGATGGTGAAGTGGGAGCTGCTACGCCGTCCCTTAAGCTTTCGAAGATGAACTACCGTGTCTGGTCCATGACGATGGAAGTATATCTTGACTCCCACGATCTATGGCAGACAATCGTCGGAGAGAATCCGACGAAGAAGAAGGATAGGCAAGCGTTGTCGGCAATCATGAGTGGCGTTCCAGAAGAGCTCCTTGGCATTCTCGACGCGAAGAAGACCGCGAAGGAGAATTGAGAGATTCTCCGTCAGCGGAATCTCGGGGTGGATCGCGTAATCCAATCGCGCATCCAAGGATTGGGTCGCGACCTTGAGGTACTCACCATGGGTAAGGCGGAGACGGTCATGGATTTCACGATGAAATTCACGCACATAGTCTCTGACCTACGAAACCTTGGAGAAACAATGGAGGAGAAGGAAGCTGTCCGGCGGTTTCTTCAAGCTACCCCGGCCAAATTTGATGCCCTTACTTTGTCATTGGAGCAGTACGGCAAGCTCGACAAGGTAAGTCTCGATGAGGTAATCGGTTCACTTACCATACATGAGTTGAGGCTCAAGGAATGTGAAACTTGTGAAGAGGAACAAGTTCTATTGGCAAAGGCGATGGGTAAGGCGAAGATAAATAATGAGGATGATTCCTCATCGTGAGGCAAAGGGCGACATCGCGGTCGAGGCAGAGGACGAGGTTGAGGCCGCGGACGAGGACAGAATCAAAATGGTGAAGAAGTGAAGGATAAGAAGGTGTTTGACAAATCCACAATCCAGTGCTAAAATGTTCAACGATATGGACATTTCGCCTATGAGTGCCGCAATCCGAAGAAGCTCCACGAAGATAAAGTTTATGTGGCGGAAGCCACCCTGGCAGCTGCGGCTTCCGCAAGCTCATCCAATACTGTAGTGGCGACGTCATCCCTGCTTATGGCAGTCGTGGAAGAGGTGAGTGATCTCCTTCTTCATGGATCTAAGGGAGCAGCCTCCGATCCCGCCCTTTGGTATTTGGATACCGGAGCCACCAACCACATGACCGGGAGGAAGGAATTCTTCAACAAATTGGATGAATCCATCAACGGATCTGTGAAATTCGGGGATAACTCACGGATCCAAATTGAAGGCAGAGGTGAAATTGAAGTGAGTCAGAAGGATGGAAGCAATCTCTGTCTCAGTAATGTCCTATTCGTTCCCAAGTTAGAGGCAAATATCATAAGTCTTGGGCGATTGGACGAGGAAGGCTACCGGATGGTCATGGGTGAAGGTAAGCTTACCATCTTTAACCCTTATGGACAATTGTTTGCAGAGGTTCAGAGATCCATCGGGCGGCTCTATTTGCTGAAGCTGAACATTGGTGATCAATGTCTATTCACGAGTGAAGATACAACCGAGGAGTGGTTATGGCACTCCCGGTTTGGGCATCTCAATTTTCATATGCTTCAGGAGATGTCGAGGAAGAAATCGGTTGAAGGACTGCCTCCTTTCGTGATACCAAGAAAAGTTTGCCGAAGTTGTGTTGCAAGCAAGCATCACAGAACTTCATTCCCAAAGAAGTCTCTCATTCGAGCTACTGAACCACTGAAGCTGATCCACATGGACATATGTGGACCTCTCACACCGATAACCTTGGGAGGAAGCCATTATTTTCTCCTAATCATCAATGACTTCTCTCGACTAACCTGGGTGTCAATGCTGCAGTGCAAGTCCGATGCCTTTGAAGCCTTCACACACTTCAAGAGTTTGGCAGAGACTGAGAAGGGAGTGAAGGTAAAGACCCTCGGAGTCGAGATAGGGGAATTCACCTCGGATGAATTCATCAGTTATTGTTTGGAGCATGGAATTAAGAGGCAGTTGACTGCCCCCTACTCACCTCAGCAGAATGGTGTGGTAGAAAGAAAAAATAGAACGGTGGTGTCCATGGTCCGCGCCATGTTGAAGGCCAAGGACCTTCCTAGAGAGCTTTGGGGAGAGGCAGTAAGCACTGCAGTCTATATTCTTAACCGCACTTCTTCAAAAGCCTTGCAGGGTCAGACTCCCCACGAGAAGTGGACTGGGAGAAAGCCCTTAGTAGACCATTTGAGGACATTTGGATGCATTGCTCATGTGAAGGACACGAGGAGGCATCAAGGTAAGCTTGAAGATAGAAGTAAACTTATGATATTTATCGGATATCAAATTGGTTCAAAGGCATATAAATGTCTTGACCCGGTCAACCTCAAGGTGGTCATCAGCTGAGACATCATCTTTGAAGAAGCAGAGAGGTGGACTTGGTCAACGCAAGGTGAAAGCCCTACCCCTCTCACCTTCCTACCTATTTTTTCCTCTGATAAGGGAATTGAAGACCAAGTTGAGTCATCGGATGAAGAAGAAGAGGGTTCAACCGAAGCTACCTCTCCATCAAATGGAATGGAATCTATCACCTCCGGAGAAATGGAATCTCCAAGATACAGGTCCTTGACTGACCTGTACACTGAGACGACCCCGATTACTCAAGATGAAGAAGCCCATCTTCTCACAGGTGAAGAACCACTCTCTTATACATAGGCAGCCAGTGAACAGGTATGTATGAGAGCTATGAGAGAGGAAATGTTGGCAATCGATAAGAATGGCACATGGGAAATGGAGATTCCCCCTCCTAATTGCAGACCAATCGGTTTGAAGTGGATCTTCAAAGTGAAGAAGAGTCCACAAGGCGTCATCGTCAAATATAAAGCCCGATTAGTGGTGAAGGGATACTCACAAAGAAAAGGGGTAGACTATGATGAGATCTATTCTCTAGTGGTCCGAATTGAGAGAATTCGACTGCTGATAGCCTTGGCAGCTTTGAAGGATTGGCAGATCCATCATCTCGATGTCAAGTCTGCATTCCTCAATTGGGAGATTAATGAAGTCATTTATGTGAAGGAACCGGAAGGCTTCTTGGTCAAAGGGAAGGAAGGGTACGTTCTACGACTCAAGAAAGCCCTCTATGGATTGAAGCAGGCCCCAAGAGCTTGGTATTTCAAGCTCCATTCATGTTTGCTCTCACTCGGGTTCATCAAGAGTGCCTATGAGCAGTCACTCTACCTTAAAAGATCTATTGATGCCATCTTAATTGTAGGTGTTTATGTCGATGATCTGCTCGTCACAGGATCAAGCTCGAGTGTTATAGATGACTTCAAGGCTGAAATGACAAAGGAGTTCGACATGAGAAATCTAGGCTCTCTCAGCTCTTACCTTGGAATCGAAGTGAAGCAGAGTAAGGATTTCATCTTTCTGTCTAAGACGGCTTATGCACAGAAGGTCTTACAGCATGCCAAGCTTGGGCAATGCAATTCGGCCTTCACTCCACTTGAATCGCGAGCGCAATTCATCTCTGAAGAAGGCAAGTCCACGGTCAATTCCACAACTTACCGCAGCCTACTTGGCAGCCTGAGGTATTTGACACATACCCGGCCGGATATTCTTTTTGCGGTTGGAATTCTTAGTCGGCACATGGAAAATCCTACTCAAGAGCACTACATTGGGGTGAAGCGTGTACTGCGGTACCTAAAAGGGACAAAACACTATGGGTTGTTCTATAAGAAGGGAGATTTGAGAGGTGAGCTGATCGGGTACAGCGACAGCGACTTTGCAAGAGATAGCAACGATCGGAAGATCACTTCGGGGCACATCTTCTTCCTTGGTGGGATGGCGGTAAGTTGGTCCTCCCAGAAGCAGAGCATAGTAGCTCTATCATCGTGTGAAGCCGAGTATATTGCGGCAACTTCGGCCACATGTGAAGCTGTTTGGATGAGCCGATTACTTGGGGAATTAATGAGGAATGAAGCGATGAAGGCAAAACTGTTGGTAGACAACCAATCCGCGATTACTTTAAGTAAAAATCCAGTTCATCATAACCGGACAAAACATATCAACACCCGCTATCACTTCGTGCGACAGTGTGTCGAAGACAAGAAGATCGAGATTGAGTTTGTTCGATCGAAAGATCAATTGGCAGACATCTTTACTAAAGCTCTCGGAAAGGCAAAGTTTCTAGAGATGCGTGATCGGATCGACATCCGTAGCACTCCTATGGAGAAGCTAGAGCATGGAGGAGATTGATGGAGATGCTCCAGCTCAACAGGGGGGGGGGCAACGACGTCCTGCTGCCATTTCCGCAAACACTTTGCGTTGTTTTTCTGTTTCAGGTAGTTAGAGCTTAATCAGGAGCGTTGGATGAAGGAGTTAAGACGGCCACGATACGGCCACGTGACGGGCGACGGAGACGACTTACAGAGGTCGTTGAAACAGCTCGCTCTTTTTCTCTCCTCGTCCTATTGGACGGAATGTTTATAAAACACTCCTTAGTGTTCGACGAAATGTATCGCGCGCTCAGCAAGTAGTTTTGTCGATCGGAATCAAAGTAGTTATTTGTTCAATATCTCAGTCTCGATCTCTCTTCCCTCTACGATCTCGTTGGAGAGAATCCAACAACATAGTACACATTTTTCTCCCAACAAGCACCACTACGCTCCTTTGACAGCGCCTTCGTATGCCATTGCAAACTCCTTGGTGGCGTACGACCCCCGTCGCCACCAAGACACGACACCACGGCGCCGGAGGAGCCCTTTTGCGCGCGCGGATCTATCCGCTTATCTTTACTTCTTTATTTCTTTATTATGGATCTTTTGACCCGCACGTGTTTAAGCGGGTCCTCGTTTATTTCTCTCCCTCTCTAGGCCGTTGGTTGGGTTTCCCTTTGTTTCGGGACCCTAGCCTAAGGCCCTTTCCCTTTTTGTGAACCTTATTTCTATTTCTATGAGTATGGGTGTGGGTTGTGGGCCTCAAGTGGGCCCTTTCCTCTCTTGGCCCAACAAGGGCTCTATAAGAGGGGAAGGGACCCCCCCACAATCCCTAGCCGTCATTTGAAGAAAAGAAAGGAGTGCTCTCCCTCTCAAGTGGCTGCTCAAGGAAGGCCGGGAAGGAGTCCAACCGCTGCGCCGCTGCCGCCGCCGCGCCGCCGCCGCCGCCGCCCGCCGCCGCTGCCGCCGCCGCCGCCGCTGCCGCCGCCGCGACGACCGCCGCCACTCCTTGCCCCGGCCACTGGTTCTTCTCCACCATCTCCGCGACGCCGCCGTCCTCAAGCCGCCGCCGCCGCCGCCGCCTCAGGCCGCCGCCGCTGCCGCCGCCTCCGGACCGCCGCACCGCCACCATCTCCACCTCCATCCCCATCTCCATCTCCGGCCATCCCCACCCTCTCCTCCGGCGAGAGCTCCGCCCTCTCCGGCCAGTCCCTCCACCTTCCGGTTCATCCCCTCCACAACCTTCCTCTCACGGATTCCTCCACCAGCCCATCTCCGGCGAGGTCTCCCCATCCCCACTGCCATTCTCTCCTCCAGCTCCCCGATCATCCACTCCAGCCCTCCCCCTCTCCGGCCATCCCCCGATCCGCCTCCGGCAAGACCATCCCCCCCCGGATCATCAATCCCCCCTTCCTCCACCACCAATTCCGGTGAACCCCCTCCAAACCGCCGCCTCCCACTCCTCCTTCCCCGATTGCGGCCTCCATCCGCGTCCAGGCCTCATCCGCTGCCGTCGTAACCCGCCCAGTCGCCGAGTTCCGCGCCGTCCACTGCACCGGACGACGCCTCCATCGCTTCAGGTCATCATCGACACCCGTCGGTCGCGAGGCGCCGGTGCCGTTCGGTTCGCCGTCCGCGCCCTCTCCGCGGCCACCTCGTCCCACTCCGCCACGAGGACGGCCGTCCCGGTTTCGAGTCCGCGATCCGCCGCTCGGCTCGCCCGCTTCCACGCCGGAGATCGCGCGCGCCTGCCCAGAATCGCCTCTGTGGAACCCTAATCGGGAGGGGACGAAGTGAGCGATTCCCGCTGAGTTGACTCGGCGGGAATCGTCCCACCCCAGCCCTCGCCCGGTTCGCTGGACTCACTCGGACCGCCCGGATCGGCAGAGCCAGCCCAGCGCGGACCGCACGGGACCGCAACCAGCCGAGCCAGCTCAGCTGCCGAGGCCGGGACCGGTCCGCCGGACCAGCCCGATCCGACCCGGGGACCGCACCAGCTCGCCGGATCGCCAGCCGGATCTGACCCCGGTCGGGCCGCCCGAACAGGCCGAGCCAGACCCAGACGCCTTGGGCCGGTTCGGGACCGCCCCTAGCCGGTCCCGGAGCCGGCTCATCTTTGCCCAGGCCCGGTCCCGAGGCCAGGTCCAGGACCGCTCTGAACCGGTCCAGGCAGGCCTGAGCCGTCCCTGAACCGGCCCCGGACCCCCCTCCGAGCCGGCCCCGGGACGCCGCTCCCGCCCCCGCGTACGCCTCGACCCGTCTTGTTCGCCACGAATCGACACCGTCCGCCCGCCGATCGCCCTACCGCGCTCCTTCGCCGACCCGCTCGGCGTCCAACATTGCCGCCGCGCCCGACGACCTCCCCTCGCCCCGACCGACCGGGCTCGCGCCCCGCAGGTTAGCTTCGTCCCCTCTTTCAAGTTCATTACTTTTCGAATCATTTCCTTTACTCGTCTCCACCGCCGTCGGACGACGTAGACAGGATAGAGCGGATATAGGATCGAGATCTCTCACGCGTACGTCAGATCCGGTACCGAGCGTGGGCTGCAGCCTTGTGGCTACTCCACGACGAGCGACTTCCACGCCTCCGGACGTGGATCGAGAGGACCTCACCCTATCCATCATCGCGAGTTTCCCCGGGTCACCCGGAGTCGACTTCGCAGATCGGCACGCCTGCCTGCACTTAGGGTTAGGTTAGAGGTCTCATACTTAGGGTCTAGGATTTGCCTACCCATAGGTTAGGGTTGGCCGGCTACCTCCGGTCAACCTCAGTCCCATTGATCAGGCACGAGGGTTTTCACCACCGCGTCCTGCATCAAATTGGTATCAGAGCGGTCGTTGGGTTCTCGCCCAGCCCGGTCACTTGAGGACGCTCACTTGAGCCTCCGTAGCGTAGTTAGGACATCATCTAGGTCATTGCATCATATAGGCACCCCTAGGTTATCATCATGGCATTCGAGACACGCTCGCTGAGCTAGAGGAGGATTCCCTTCTTCACGGCATTTGTGCGATGCCTCGGAGCCACCTCCCCGCGGTTTCACGGGCCCAGAGCGGCCCGTGAGCCCATATGGTGATCATTACGATCACCACTACCCCCGACTACTATGATTGTCGAGATGATCCTAGTCGTCGAGGCGACCCACGTCACGACGATGGTCGCGGCCAGAGTGTACCATCGCTGGCCCTCGGATGCTTATGGTCGCCACAGACAGGCCTACCCAGCTCATTTGGATGATCGAGCCCGTTCGCCGCTGCCACCACTATCCGCACGACTCACCACACCGCCTGTTAGTCAGGCCCCTCGAGAGTTTCACGAGCCCCGGCGGCCCGTGAACCCCGGTAGTGATCATTACGCATCTTCGATAGGCGCGCCATCACCTATGCGCCTACATGGACTATCCACGTCCATTATCTTAGACCGCGACCTGCGGCTTACTAGTCACTTCTGGAGGACTTTTATGGGCTCACTTGGGACTGAGCCCACATTCTCTAGCAGTTATCATCCTCAGAGTGACGGTCAGATCGACGACGACCATCGTAGCATGAGGAAACGACTTTGGTCATCGGCCGGCGCGAGCTTGATCATTTGGGACATGATCCTACTACGCACCGAGTGCACCTACCATCCCTCTTCCGACCATACCTCTGGCGTGAGCTCCGTCGAGATTGCACATGGCTTAGCACCCCGCAAGCCCTTAGACATAGTTCCCCTCGACCCTCATGTTAGAGTTTATAGGGTCAGAGTCGCATTTGCCCGAGCATGTTAGTCGAGCTGCATCGGGACATTCATGATCGAGTATTGAGTCGCGTATGCATCGTACAAGCAGGCTGCCGATTTGCACTGCCGACCCGGGTCTCTCGTGTGGGAGACCAGGTTATGGTTAGGCTGAGGCCCGAGCGTTATGCTCCTGCTCTTAGCACCGGCCCGTCTCGAGTCCTTTCCCGGATGGGCGGGATCGCCTATGTCGTCGACTTCCCTCCTTCGTAGGGAAATAGCTCCACGTTCCATGTGATGGATCTGACGTCGCACCCAGCTCTACCTCTCTCATCTGACGTTAAGCCTTCACCTACCGGCCCATTCTTTGAGAGAGAGTTTGCCTGGAAGTCCACTTTCCCCGCGTTACCACCCGATCGGCACGAGCGAGTCGAGGAGATTTTTCGGGAGGTAATTGACTTTTCAGGGGACGGAGTTTCGTGGAGAGTCTTTGTGCACTGGCCAGGCCGACCACCGGAGGACGACGTATACATCTCGGAGGTGGACCTAGAGCGACTACGATCAGATCATTGGAGCCCCTGCCGTCTTCTCTTGCTAACTCGACGGAGTCGAGTTCTTCCGACTCTCGGGAGGATTGGTGGCGTACGACCCCGTCGCCACCAAGACACGATACCACGGCGCCGGAGGAGCCCTTTTGCGCGCGCGGATCTATCCGCTTATCTTTACTTCTTTATTTCTTTATTATGGATCTTTTGACCCGCACGTGTTTAAGCGGGTCCTCGTTTATTTCTTCTCTCCCTTTAGGCTTCCGGGTGGGTTCTTCCCTTTTCGGGATCCCATTTGTGAAGCCCATTCTTCTTTGTGAACCTTTTATTCTATTTCTATGAGTATGGGTGTGGGTTGTGGGCCTCAAGTGGGCCCTTTCCTCTCTTGGCCCAACAAGGGCTCTATAAGAGGGAAGGGACCCCCACAATCCCTAGCCAGTCATTTGAAGAAAAGAGTATTCCTCTCTCAAGTGGCTGCTCAAGGAAGATCAAGGAAGGAGACCAACCGCCGCCTCCGCCGCCGCACCTCCACGTGCCGCCGCCGTGCCCGCCGCCGAGGCCGCCGCCTCCCCTTGCCTTGGTCACTAGTTATCAAACGTGCTGCCTTCCTCCCGCCGCCGCCGCCGTCGCCGCCGCCTCAGGCCGCCGCCACCGCCGCCGCCGCCGCCGGATCGCAGCACCGCCATCCCCTCCGATCATCCCCTCCACGGACCTTCCCCCTCCTCCTCACCTCCGCCTCCATCTCCGGCGAATCGCCCCGCCGCTGCCTCTGATCGCCTACCCCCCCCCTTCGAAAGTCGCCTCCCTTCCCCCCTCCACGAACCTCACCCCAAAACCCCTCCTCCTCCTCCTCCACCGCCGGCCGTCCACCAAGCCACCGCCCCATTCCTTCCTCCATCGAGCTACCCCTACCCCTGAACGTCCTGGCCTCGATCGACGCCTTCGCAGTCCACCGCCGCCGAGCCCTGCGTCACCGCCGCGCATAGACGCCGCTCCCGTCGTGCTCGACGGCCGTCGAGCCTCCCGCCGTCCGCCGGTCACCGCGCCACCTCCGCCCATCTCCGCGCCCTTCTCCGCCCAAGGACCGTCCTCCCCGGGTTTCTCCATTGTTCCGCCGCCGGCGCGCCCCCTTTCCGCGCCGCGATCGCCGTGCGCCGCCGCTACCCCCTGCGCGAAACCCTAGAAGGCGAGGGCCGGCGAACGATCCCCGCTGAGTTGACTCGGCGGGAATCGTTCCCGCCCTTCCCCCTGTTTCGCTCAACCGGGCCGCCCAGGGACCCGAACCGCCCGAGCCCGAACAGGTCCAGCCCGGTTCCGCTGACGGGCCCCCTGTCCCGAGCCGGGCTGACCGGTCCAGCCCCACCAGGGCCACCCCGGGCCGGACCCGGACCATCCGGGTCCAAGCCACCCCGAGCCGCCCTGCCGGTCCGAGCCGGTCCCGGAGCGACCCGGGCCGGCCCCGAGCCGGCTCCGGCCGACCCAGGCCGGCCCTCCCGGTCCAGAGCCGGCCCAGAGCCACCCAAAGCCGGTCAGACCGAGCCCGGGCAGCCCCTGAGCCGGCCCCCAGGCCCCGCTCCGAGCCGGCCCCCGATCGTCTCCTCCCGTCTTCCCGTGTACTCCGCGACCCGTCTTGCTCGCCACGACACGTCTTCGCCCGCCCCGCGCCGATCGCTACTCCGCGCTCCCTCGCCGACTCGTCCGGCGTCCGACACCGCTACCGCGCCCGACGATCTCCCTCGCCCCGACCGACCGGGCTCGCGCCCCGCAGGTTAGCTTCGTCCCCTCTTTCAAGTTAATTACTTTTCGAAGCATTTCTTTTACTCGTCTCCACCGCCGACGGAAGACGTAGATAGGGTAGTACCGATATAGGTTCGAGATTTCGACGCGTGCGTCGGATCCGCACGAGCGTGGGCTGCAGCCTCCTGGCTACTCCACGACGAGCGACTTCCACGCTTCGGACGTGGATCGAGAGGATCTCACCCTACCCATCATCGCGAGTTTCCCCGGGTCACCCGGAGTCGACTCCGCTGATCGGCACGCTTGCTTGCACCTAGGCTTAGGTTAGAGGTCTCATACTTAGGGTCTAGGATTTGCCTACCCATAGGTTAGGGTTGACCGGCTACCTCCAGTCAACCTCAGTCCCATTGATCAGGCACGAGGGTTTTCACCACCGTGTCCTGCATCAAATTGGTATCAGAGCGGTCGTTGGGTTCTCGCCCAACCCGGTCCTTGAGGACGCTCACTTGAGCCTCCGTAGCGTAGTTAGGACATCATCTAGGTCATTGCATATATGCATTTAATTAGAGCTGTTGATTGAAGATTAACGCGCCGATCCGACGGTTACACTCAATTCTCCATATAAATTGAGATGTTCTTCGACGATGCAAATCATTCTTGGGTTTTTTGAGTAATCAAACTGTCTACACACCACAA
Source organism: Lemna minuta (assembly GCA_024174645.1). Lineage (NCBI taxonomy): Eukaryota > Viridiplantae > Streptophyta > Magnoliopsida > Alismatales > Araceae > Lemna > Lemna minuta. The sequence goes on from CM044116.1 coordinate 10,462,662, forward strand.
TCCTTCAATCTCTTGCTTCCCTATGCTTCTAGATCAACTTTCGCATCCAAGGAGTGTTTGAAAGTGAGGTTTCCTTGAGAAAATATGGAGAAATCAATTCTTGAATGTCAACGATCATCTTCGAATTCGCAGAATGAAAAGCCTCTGATCCGGCAAGCAATTGGATCAATTCGAGCGCGATCTTGGGTTAGAAATTGAGTATTTATCCTACTCTTTCTTCCTATAACATTAGATTTCAATTTCGTAGATATAGTGAATTTTGTTTTTAGTTTCTGTTTTCTCTCTCTTCCGATCCGAATTTCTCTCTAAACTTGCTTGTCAATTTCTCCACAAATCTTGATCTAAATTCTGTGATTTTTGATTCCGTGAATTTGATTTCGAGTTCTCTTTCCAAATATATTAAAATCCTTAATTTTTCACCTTATTTCATCATCTGATTTGATCAAATTTTAAAGAATACATAAGAATACCTTAATTATCCGTGGATTCGACCCTTATTCACCTCTGTACTATTTAATTTGTGATTAATCTTTAAAATTGGTGAGTTTGGAACTTGTTTTGATGCTTATCCACGTCTTTTCAATGACCACATGGATTCGCGTTGTTAGTCTTCCTCTCTATGGGCCTCTCCTTATCCTCTATTGTTGCACCTCTCATCCACCAAGGTGCTGGTGTTCTTTGCAATCACTCTAGTATTGCCTCTTGACATTCCATGTGTTGCCTAATTGATATTATGTGGCCTGTAAGCAAATCATACTTTCATCTTTTTTTTTTATTCATTGAACTAAACTTTTATTCATTATCATTATTGTGTGATGTTTGCAATGAAGTTCATGAACATATACAATGATCAAGTGAATTATAATGAGATTATAATACACTGATCGCTAGTCTTTAAACATATGTTATAAATGTTCCTATTCGTTGGATATTCGAGAAGGACATCAAATTATCCAAAAAGAATAGCACTATCTGATCTGACTCATATGATGAGTATAGCTGATCCAGTCGCCATCAGTGTAGAGACACCAAGGATAGATAGTGGGTGCTCTTTAGAGAGAGAGTTCATTGAATTGATTCGTATGAATCACTGAATGGTATTATGCCAAATAGTCAATCAAGTTTATTCATGTCACGGTTATGTACGTGGTCCTTTGACTTGAGACACCAAAGACATCTTGTGGATGGATGATCGTGTTTTGACTATGACTTATGAATTCCTAGCCACAGGTTCTCCAAAATGTCATAGATTGGATATGACATGAAGGCCTCAAAACTGATTGAGCGCTTAAGATGGGATCATCCGCCATCAGTATATGAGGAGATCGGCTCAAGGAATGAGATGTGGTTAATTCCTTAGCCAAGGTAGTGGAAATATTCGAGAAGTTGTTCTCAATGATTTAGTACTCGCATTAGTACTAAATTGAGTTACCAATTAAGGTTTGACAATTAACCATACCCTAAGTCATTCATGAGTCTCGTGCGGATTAAAGATTATACGTACACGGTAACCAATGACGACAGGGTTCCATAAAAGAGTTATAATATACTCCATATCTCCTAGAGCACGTGGTGTAGCTTGGCACCCACCGGGCTGGCCACTCAGCTTGTTGATTGGGTTAAATTGATCCTTCGTCAATTAATCTATATGTTGATATACTTAAGTGTTAAGGAAGACCAATACGTGTTATTGGGTTGATAGAGTCACTTACGGATGAGATATATGGACCTAGAGGGTCACACAGATAAGATCAATGGACGTCGGTGGATACCGACATAATAATAAGGGTTTTTGTGAAAATTTCATATTCCTAAAGTCTATAAATAGAGGGAGAACGATCATAATAGAGGTGCCCATGCAAGCCTAGTGGAACTTCTCCTCTCTCTTCTCTTCCTCTTGTGCTGAAGAATATTCAAGACGAGATCCGATGGTCTGGAGACTATGTGGATACCGCTAGAGGCCGGACGCTTGAACGGTTGAAGAACTCTTTCAAATGATCCGTGTAATATGAATTTTATTTTATATTAAATAATAGGATCATCTAGAATGGATGATGAGATCATCTATTCTTGGTGCTTTAACTTTGTTGAATGTTTTAATTCAACATCTTCCGCTGCAATTTGGAGAGCTTTTCAAGCCTCAGATCCCATCATTGCCTTCACACCATCTCTTGTAATCTCTTGCCCTCACGTTTGATGGATCGAGACCGCTAGGTCGTCAATTACACATGGTCTCGTGTAAAAATAAAGTCCAAACTTACCAATTTAATGAAAATATCTTGAATTGAGGGGTATAATGGTAAATATGGGTCAAATCCACCGGGAATTAGAGAAATTTCTGATGATCTCTTTGAATTTAATCAATCAGACGATGAATCGATGATAGAAATTGGTGAAAATGATATTTTATGAAAGAGAACTTCAAGAGGATTCCACAGAATCAAAAATCATCGAATTTGACTTTGATTTTGCTAAGAAATTGAAGATCAAAGTGAGGGGTTATTTCCAAAAATCGGAATCACGAATTAACCAAAAATCTACTTGAAATTAATCTAAATTCCTAATCTAAATGATAATTAAGCACTAATAGACAATAGACTAGGCACAATTTCTTACACTAACCAAAAATTATGATTGGATTAACCCAATTAATCGCCGGAATCAAGGCTATTCATCAAAATCCAAAAATCGTGAGTCGTGGAGTTCAAGCGCTGATTTCTTCGTCGTCTTTCGCCCAAATCTTGAACTTAAGCACTCCGTGGATGTGAAATTGAGTCTAGAAGCGATTGGGATCACGAGATTCAAGAGATTTGGTGTCTAAAGAGTTCAGTACGATTGAATTGCTCTCGAATGCTTTACAAATCAGAAGAAGATCTCAATTTATAGGGGATTTGGGCATAACCGTCCGATGAAATGCTCCCCATTCGATCAATGGTTCTTATTGATCACATTAATGCGAATCGTTACGGTTAAGTCCGGTCCATTGGATCGTGATCGGACGCTCGAGATGAAGCCACGTCGTCGCGCGTCATAAAATGCCTTGAAACTGTCCTCGTTGGATCTCGATCGGACGCATCAGATGCACTTTTTCAAGATTTAATCTCAACCATTATAACTCTCAGGATCAACGGTCGAGATTAAGACAATCCGATGAACCCCGATTAAGCCACGTGTCCATCGATATTAAGTGAAAATTAAGGGCCACGATTCACAGCACGATCGGACGTCCCTTACGCTGCCACGTCATCACTAGCATCAACCGTTCGATCGCGACGCGATCAGACGGCTCTGATCATGCCACATCACCTTTGCTCTTAAAATATTCTGAAAAATCGATACTAAATTAGAAAATTTGATTTTTAATTTCGTAAAATCCTTAGAAATTCATTAAAAATTCAGAAAAATTCAAAAAAATTTAGAAAAATCCTGAAAAATTAGAAAATTCATAACTTTCAAAATTGAACTCCAAATTAATCCAAATTTCTTTTATTTGATCTGACATTAATTATCTATCATTATAAAAATTCAAAATTAATAAATAATAAGAGATTTAATTTTTATTTCAAAAATACATTCATTTCTTTTAAGATTTTAACTTAGAAACTTAAATGAATGTTTATAAAAATGGTTTCTCCCATTATTTTGCTTTAAAAACAACTTATAATCTCAAGTAAAAATGTGAAATAAAATTATTAATCTTCAATTCATCATAATTAACCCTAATTTAAAGTATTTTGATATTATAATGACTTTTTCATAGAATGATAGATAAATACTCATATATGTGATAACATGCATAGGAATGAAATCTTTTATGCCTTAATATGCATTAATAATCATGTATTATCATGTCTAATTAGCATGTTATCACACCAGCGAACTTAAATGATTTCTAGTCTCTTAGAAATTTACGATATAATCTTCGTAGAAAGTCCTTTCATCCTTTGATCCTACTAGTAAAGAGGTGAAGTGTATGAATGTATGATTACGTTTTCCTCATAGTGTAAGCCATAATGATCTAGATTCCATCACTAGGTTGACTTCTTTAGTGCATATTAGGGTAGTGCTCATCGGCTAATACTTGAGTCTAATTCTCAATTGTAATCAAGGTGAACATATCTAAGGTATGATGCTATGGTGATGAAAAGATACTCACTCTCTCATGAGCGGATGTAATTCCTTACCTTCTCCATAGATACATCACTCCTTCCCTCAAAATGAAGTCTACTTAATGTTTTAGAATTCCCCTCAACTTGCTTTCCGCCTATAAAGAGTGCAATTTAAAAGGATTCCTATCTTTGGGATGCATCGTGTGAGGTGGTTGACAAAACGATGTCGTATGGTCGTTGAATACACATGATGTCATGTCAAAACAAAGTCCAAACTTACCAATTTTAAGATTAATTATTTAATTGAAGGGTATAATGGTTAATAACGGTCAAATCCACGGAGAATTAGGGAATTTTGAGAGTTATCTTTGAAATTCGATCAAATCAGACAATGAATTGAGATTAGCAATTGGGCAATTTATGATATTAAGAAAGATAACTCAATTATGATCTAATCAATTTCTGGATGCATGGCCTTTCATTCCGTGTTTTCGAAGACGAAGCTAGAGTTCAAGATGTGATTTCTCCTCATTCCTTCAATCAAATTTCAATTTCCAATGCTCCTCGAACACGAAAATGCATCAAGAAGAGAAATAAATCGATGGATTGTGGTCTCTAGACAGTTCGATTTCACTCAAAAATCCAAAGGCGTTTTCCGTTTCACGAAGAACAGTTTTATTTAAAGAGAAATTGGGTGTAACCGTCGATCTAACGGTCTATTGCGATCAACGGTCCCGATGAAGCGTCCTTTGGCCAATCGGTGCATTTAAATGGTGATCGTCTGATCATTGATGGAGGGTTGAGATGCATCCTCATTGCATGAAGAAGGAGACGCGGCGATTCGATCGTCCGTTGGATCTTTATCGAGCGATCAAGGTGAGTCCACGCGTCGCTAAGTTATTCATCGTGAGGTTCACTTAAATCATGATTTAAGCACATCCGCTGATGGTGATCTGGTGGACTTCGCGTCCACCGCATCGATACGCGATAATCCACGCGCTTTTGATCTAGCGATCCACGCTTCGCCACATGTCCTGCAATTTACAAATTCAAGGGAACATAGTCCCACACGAAGAAAATAAAAGGGAATGGTCAGGTTTATAAGATTGGTGGACTTAAGCGGTTAGCGTAAATTCGATTTACGAATGCTTATATGTACTATAACCAAATATAATATATAAATACATATAAATACGCACACATGTCACCTCCGCGCCATGCAGGCACTCGCGTGGGTCCGCGTCGCTCTACCACATGGCCTTGCGTGCCACGTCGCATCCACGCGGGTCCTGCGCGATAAAATCAATTGTTTTTGCCCTTTTTTTAATTGTTTGTAATAGATTTAAAATAAAAAATATACTTAAATAAATTTAGAAAAATTCCAAAAAATTTGTATAAATTGTACAAATCATAACTTTCAAAATACAACTTCAAATTAGTTCAAATTTGTTTTGTTGGATCATAAATTGAATAATCTATCATTATAAAAATTCAAAATATTAAAATAGTAAGATTCTAATGTTAATTAAACAAATACATTCATGCATTTTCTAAAATAACTTTATAAGAATACATGAATGTTAATAATCATCATTTCTCTTATCATTTAATCATGAAAACATACTTATGATCTCAAATATAATTGGGATTAAAATCTTAATGTTTTAATTATGTATAATAATCCACAAATTGATGTATTTTAGATCATAACATGAAATTATGCAAAATGATAGAAATATACTTAAAATATGATAACATGCGTACAATTGGAGTAATTAATGCCTTTTTTTGAATTAATAATCATGTAAATTCATGTATAAATAGCATGTTATTAGTGGTTGAAGGAAATAAAAAGATACTATTTCTAAAGGTATGACGTGGTTAAAAGCAAATATGCTGATAAAACAAAGTGGATTTAAAAACAAAAAGGTACCACTAATGATAATTATACTCCCAAATGAGGTGAATGGTGATGGATAGGGTAGATGGTGGAGGTAGAGATGATGGTAGAAGATATTTCCCACTTATTCTCCTTCTTGTAACTTCTTATTTCTCTCTTCTTCTATTTCTTTTCTTCTTCTCTTTTTTTCTAACATTTCAGAAGACTGGCATAAAGATGTGGAGGAGTTTTAGTATTTTTGAAGAGAGTATGTAGCAAATGTGAAGTTTTGTGTGAAGGTATACATAAATGTGAGGAAAATATGGAAAATGTGGTGGATGTGTGAATCACTTGGGAGTGTTATTATCATAAGTGAAGTTTAAAACAAGGTGGTGTAACTACTTGACTGCTTTGGAAAAGATAAACTACATGCCTACAAGGAAAGATAAGTGCTACAAAAAATTATGGATCATTGCACTCTTTAAAAGGCAAAGTCTAGAATCGAGGAATTCCCACACTAAGCAGTTTTGGCTGATGTTAGGTAAGGGATAGAATTTTATCTTCTCTCAAAAACTCTCCTTTTCAATCCCATACCATTTTAACTTCTGATTACTCTTTTTCCTTGGTGCATGTTAGGTACCCAAACCCAAAGAAGTCAACCACAAAGTATTATCCATGGTTTCTCTAGATCATTTATCTTTATTACTCAAAATGTAATCATATGGGCTATAAGACCCTCAGTTCTACATCTCTAGTAGGTCGGATCTCTAAATGTCAAGACTTCTAAGGTGAGGTAGAGTAGATCAAATTTTTGAAAATAAAGAGTTTTTAGAATGTAGAATTTTAAAATTTTTGAAAATAGTAGAGATTTTTCTAAGTCCTTGATAACATGCTAATTAGACATGATAATACATGATTATTGATTCATATTCAGACATAAATGATTTCAATCATATGCATGTTATCATATTTATGAGTATTTATCTATCATTATATGAAAAAGTCATTATAATCTCAAAATAGTTTAAATTAGGGTTAAATATGATGAATTAAAGATAAATAATTTTATCACCCATCTTTACTTGAGATTATAAGTGTTTTTAAAGTTAAAATAATGAGAGAAATCATTTTATAAACATTTATTTAATTTTCTAAAGTTAAAATCTTTAAGAAACAAATTTATTTTTGAAATAGAAATTGAAACTCTCAGTATTTATGAATTTTGACTTTTTAGAATAATAGATAATTAAATTTCGGATCAAATGAAAGAAATTTGGATTAATTTCGAGTTATATTTTGAAATTTATGAATTTTCTAATTTTTGGGGATTTTTCCTGAATTTTTCTGAATTTTTCTGAATTTTTATTGAATTTATAAGGATTTTCTGGAATTAAAAATCGATTTTTCTAATTAAATATTGATTTTTCAGATTAATTTAAGTGCGGGGGTGATGTGGCAGCTTGTGGGACGTCCGATCACGCGAGTAATATGAGCCGTCGATCTTCACTTAAATACGGTGGACACGTGGCTTAAATCAAGGATTCACCGATCGATTTAATTGCGACCGTTGATCTCAAAGAGTTATAACGGTCAAGATTAAAACGCATCGGGAGTGTCCGATCAATATCAAACGGCGAGCGTTTCAAAGCATTTTATAACGCGCGACACGTGGCAACATCTCACGCGTCCGATCGCAATCGAACGGCCGAGACTTAACGGTAACGGTTCACGATGGACCGTTTCATCAGAGCCGTTGATCGATTTGATCGGACGCTTACGCCCAAATACCCTATAAATTGAGATGCTCTTCAGATTTGTAAAGCATTCGAGAGCAAATCAATCAAATTGATCTGTTTAGATACCAAATCTCTTGAATCTCTTGATCCTATCCTCTTCTAGAATCAATTCCGCATCCACGTGGTGCTTAAGTTTAAGATTTGGCCAAAAGACCGAGGAAAAATCGACGCTTAAACTCCACGATCGTGATTTTTCAGATTTTTTATGAAAAGCCTTAATCCGGCAATTAATTGGGTAAATCCAATCGCAATCTTGGGTTAGTAGAAGCAGTTTTTACTAATCTTTTGTCTATTCATGTTTAATTTCATTTTAGATAAGTAATTTCGATTTAATTTCGTGATTTCTGAAAATCGTTCTTCCGATTTTCAGAAATCATCCCTCACTTCGATCTTCAATTTCTCCGCGAAATCAAAGTCAAATTGATGATTTTTGATTCCGTGGAATCATCTTGAAGTTCTCTTTCATAATCTACCATTTTCCCCAACTTCTACCATCGATTCATCATCCGATTTGATCAAATTTGAAGAAAACATCATAAATTTCCCTAATTCCCTGTGTTCAACCCTTATTTACCATTATACCCTTCAATTCGAGATATTTTCATCAAATGCAATTGATGACCACGCGGTCTTGTTTCGTCAGTCCTCACCTACCCAACTAGAATCTTTCATTGCCCTAAATGAAAACTACATGCTCATGCAAAAGATAGCAAAAATACCGAATCGTGGCATGACAAAGATACGAAAATGTGGTGAGAGGATAAAGATTAGAAAAACTCATTAATCCCTTGCTACTGGTTTGCAGGATTTCTTGTAGGTGCGCCCTTTCCTAGTGTAGGTCTTCGATATCTATAAAAACTAAAAAACAAAGAAAACTAAAAAGGTAAGATAATCTTGGGGTGCCTCCCAAGAGTGCTAAGTTTAACATCTTCAGCTAGACTAAACTAAAATAAAACCTACAACTACTGATGGGTTGTAGGTGATACCGTCAAATCCTCGAGTGCTCGCGAAGATGCAAATTTACCTTATCTACCGGTGCTGGTGGTTCTGATGTCAGGTACGGCTCGGGACAATGGCCGTATACCTTGAATTTTTTACCGGATTTGATGTCGAAGATGAGTACCGATCCGCCATTGAAAAATTCCAGAACCACGTATGGACCATCCCCTCGAGAGCACAACTTCTCAGGAAAGAGCTTGAGGCGAGAATTGTAGAGCCAGACCTTGTCGTTAACCTGGAATGATCGTTGTCGGATGTGTCGGTCGTTAAAGGCCTTCATCTTCTCTTTGTAGATCGCTGCGTTCTCGTTCTCATCGTGCTTCAGCTCTTGTAACACCTGAAGCTAGAGAAGTTGTTGTTTCCTTGCTTCATCTAGTGATAGGTTGAGCTTTTTGATAGCCCAATAGGCTCAATGCTCTAGCTCAACTGGGAAGGTGGCGGCTTTCCGGAAGATAAGCCGGAATGGAGACATCTGATAACTGTCTTGTATGCCGTCCAGTATGCCCATAGTGCGTCGGGAAGCTTGTGTGCCCAATCCTTCCCATTTTGTCGAACTATCTTCTTTAGGATTGTCTTGACTTCTCTATTACTTACCTCTACTTGCCCATTCGCCTGGGGGTGGTATGGCGTAGTGACGCGGTGATGTACTTCGTATTTCTACAACAATGCCCGAAAGTGAGTATTATTGAAGTGTGAGCCGCCGTCGCTGATGATGGCCCTCGGACAACCGTACCGGGTGAAGATGCATCATGTGACAAATCTCAATACCTCTCGATGATCGTTTGTCCTAGTGGGGATTGCCTCGACCCCCTTGGACACATAATACACCACTACCAATATGCACTCTTTCCCGTTAGAAGGTGGGAAAGGTCCCATGAAGCCTATCCCCCATAGGTACAAGATTTCCACTTCAAGGATTGGTCGCATCGGCATTTCATCTCTCTTGGAGATGTTCAATGCTGCTTGACACTGTAGGCACTCTGTGTAGAAACGGTGGGCGTCCTTGAAGAGGAGGGCTAGTAGAAGCCGCTCTGAAGGATTTTGTCCGCGGTCTTGTGTGCCGCAAAATGTCCTTCGCATATCGATGAGTGACACATCGCTAAGATATCTCCTTGCTCCTCCTCTAGTATGCATCGTCAGATGATCTGGTCGTATCCTAGGTAGAATAGAAGTGGTTCTTCCCAAAAGTAATACTTGAGCTCATGGAAGAACTTATCTTTTTTATGCCTATTTCAGTGCTTCGGGTTCGATCCAGTGACATGAAGTTGACGATGTGTGCGTACAAGGGAGCGTGGCTCGAGATGGCAAGGAGATGCTCGTCTGGGAATGTGTCACCGATGTCTCCTCCTCTCAAGATGTGGAGACGCGATAGATGATCTGCCACCGAGTTCTCTCTGCCCTTCTTGTCTTTTATCTCCAAGTCGAATTCTTGAAGGAGCATCACCCATCGTATAAGTCGTGGTTTGGCCTCTTTCTTGGAGAGCAAGTACTTTTAGGTCGCATGATCAGTGTAGATGATGATCTTGCTCCCCAAGATGTAAGGCCGGAACTTCTCGAGTTCGTAGACCACTGCTAGAAGCTCTTTCTCCGTAGTCGTGTAATTTATCTAATCTTCAACGAGGCTCTTACCTGCATCGCAGATGGCCGTCGGCTTCTTGTCTATACGTTGCCCCAAGACCGCTCCCACCGTGTATTCCGAAGCGTCGCACATAAGTCCCAATTAGAACTTTGAAGTATCGGTGCCTCGATCAGTGCTTGCTTCAGCTTCATGAATGCGCGCTTCTCTTCTTCGTCGATGATGAAGTCTTTGTCTTTGCAAAGAAGAGTGGTGAGTGGCTTGGAGACTTTTTTAAAGTCTTGTATAAATCTCCGGTAGAAGCCGATACGCCCGAGAAAGCTCCTTAATAATCGTACGGTACCTGGAAGAGGGAGGTTTTGGATGACCTCTATCTTGGCCTTGTCCACCTCTAGTCCTTTGCACGAGACAATATGCCCGAGCACTACTCCCTCCCGTACCATGAAGTGGGGTTTTTCCCAACTTAGCACCAGCCATTTCATGATGCAGACCTCCAGGATCTAAGTCAAGTGAGCAAGACAACTCTCAAAATTGTTTCCAAAGACGGTGAAGTCGTCCAAGAAAACTTCTAAGCTATCACCAAGAAAGTCAGAGAAGATTGCCGTCATACATAGTTGAAAGGTCGCGGGGGAATTGCACAGTCCAAATGGCATGCGTCTGCAGGCGAATGTGCCAAAAGGACATGTGAATGGCATCTTCTCTTGATCGTCAGGATGAATAGCAATCAGATTGTAGCCCGAATATCTGTCGAGGAAGCAAAAGTATCTCGATCCTGCCAGTCGGTCCAAGATTTGGTCGATGAACGGGAGCGGGAAGTGATCCTTTTTTGTTTCAAAGTTCAGCTTCTGATAGTCTATGCAGACTCTCCATTTCATCGGAAATTGTGTTTGGATCTCTTCACCCTTCTTGTTCGTCATGACTATTACTCCTGCTTTCTTAGAAACAACGTGCACCGGACTCACCCATTGGCTATCGGATATGGGGTAGATAATTTTTGTGTTTAGCCATTTAAGAATTTTATCTTTCACGGCCTCCCTTACCTTTGAGTTGAGCGTCTCTGGGCCTCCCTTACGGGTCTTGACTCATCTTCTAAGAAGATACGATGAGTGTATAAAGAAGGCTCCAACCCTTTTTGGTCCGTCAGGGTCCATCCGATTGCTTCTTCATTCCGCCTTAAAACATCTAGTAATTGTTTCTCTTGTTTAATATCAAACTTGGACGAAATAATTACCAGCTTTGCTTTCTCCTCATCAAGGAAGGCATATTTGAGTGTTGATGGGAAAGTCTTGAGCTCCAAGGAAGGCTCATCCATTGGTAGCTCCTCAAATCTTGCTTCCTCATTGATCATCATCACTTCTTCAACACAGGGGTCAATATCCTGATCGTCGGCGAAGTCAATGGTGCCCAAGTCTTCAGAAGCTTGTGAAGGGTATTTCATCAGCTTGTCGATATCAACCTTCACGGTGTGCTCTCCCACCTTGAGAATAACTTCTCCTTTCCCCCAGTCTATGACAGCTTTCGCGGTAGCTAGGAAGGGTTGTCCTAAGATGATCGGGGCTTGGCTAAGCTCCTTGATCGTTTTCATATCGATGACTAGAAAGTCTACCGGGAAATAGCAATCTTCTATCCTTACTATGACATCTTCTACTAATCCATGGGGTTTCCTCACAGATCCATCTGCTAAGCATAACTCTACTAGAAAAGGTTGCAACTCCCCAACATTATGGCGGTCAAATATAGCTTTAGGGAGGATGCTGATACTAGCTCCGGTATCTAACAAGGATCTAGTGAAGGACATTCCTACTATCTCACTCGTGATCATGGGTGCTCCCGGATCTCTCTTTTTAATCGGTAAAGGATTCATCATGATGGAACTCATCATCTCACTAAGTTGGATCCTTCTAGGGTTTCTATGGGGAGTGCATATACTGTTGAGAAATTTGGCATAGGAAGGGATATGTTTGATGGTATCTATTAAGGGAATGGTGATGGTAACCTTCTTAAAGGTGTCTAGTAGATTATCATCGGTTTTACTATTCTTGGCTTGAGGATAAGACATAGGGGGCTTGTATGTGTTGGGGTTAGGTTCAATCGTAGCCTGTTCTTTCTCGTCCTCTGAACTGTCTTGCTCGACGATAATTAGTGCTTCTTCTTCTTCAATCGGGCCTTGGTGGGTAGGATGATCCTTGTATGGATCTGGTAGGTCTTTTCCACTTTGAAGGCTCAATATGGCTAGTGTCATTTCCACAGCCTCCTCATCGACGTGTACATGGTTGATATTGTGTGTCTGGCTTGACGAGGCCCCTTGATTCCTCGGGTTAGCTGTGGCCTGCGAGGTTAATTGGTTAGTAAAAGTTACTTGTTTACCCTTCTTGTCGGCCGTCGGTTGGACGTTCGTCTTGATGAAGTCCTGAATTTCCTCCGCACATGAGTTCATCCGCATCATTTGGTCCATTAATTGTGAGATGGCGCCGAGAATCTGGTTGGATGTCGGCACAGTCTGGCGTGGAGCTTGAGTGTAAGCTTGTGGTTGAGTTGGCGGGACGAACGACGATTGTCTTTGATTAGCGAAGGCTTGTTGATGTTGTTGTTGACCATTTTATGATAGAGGTTAGGGTTGATTGTTGTTCCTCTGAAATCCTGCATTCTGCATAGGATTATTGAAAACAGGGCTATTATAGTAGTTAGGGTATGTACCCGGAAAATTTGGTCGTCCCTGTTGAGTTAGTCCTCCCGATGGGCCTTGTCTATACATGCCCTGCCCTTGGATCACCATTACAGGGCAATCTAATTCGATATGATCGAATCTCAAGCAATTGTCACATGGTGAAGCCTCTTGAAGTGAGAAAAGGGGCGGGTCCTTCGGAATCGTTGTGGATATTGAGTTGGTCCAGTAGTAAATTCTGGACTTTCGCCATTTTGTCAATTTTCTCGAGGAGCGTCCCAGTCTTCGCTGATTTGGCGTCAATCATTTTCGGCATTGCGCCTCTTCCAAATGGTTTCGCTGCATTTTGGTGGCTATTTTCTACCACCGTCTTGATGACTTCCATCGCGTCGTCTTCATATTTGCTCATGAAGGTGCCGCCACTTGCTGCATCAAAAAGACATCCATCTTGCGGGCCTAACCCGTCATAAAATATTTGCGTTAGCTCATGGTTAGACACTCCATGGTGTGGACACTCCCTAGAGAGGTCACTAAGTCTCTCCTAGGCCTAGTGGAAGGTTTCACTCGTGCGTTGGGTAAACTCGCGGATGGCTTTCCGGACGGAGGTGGTTTTCCCTAAGGAATAGTATTTTCTTAAAAATTCCTCCTCTAAGGGTAGTGGGAAAGATTTTTATCTACATCATGTCAGCGGGGACATTTTGAAGATGATTAATCTCACATACTTGGGAAAGGTCATCTACGTGTCTATATGGATCCTTGGAAGGTTTACCATGGAAGATAGGAAGCATGCTCATCACATGTGAATCTATTCTAAAATTTGCCACTCTATTTAGGGGTGCATGAATTCTCCTGACAGATCATTGGAGGACATGTCTAGCGTAGTCACTAAGGCATTTTCTCACATTTCCCTCGTCATTCCGAGCCATTTCAACTGGTTCTACCAGATCTATGGTGGTATCGGTCTCGGTGGTGTCGGGGATTGCGAGGATCGCTAAAAAGAAGCTGCGTTTAAAGGGTTATTGTGTAACATCCAGGTCGTCTGTCATCTCATGGAAGGATGAATAGAATATTTAGGTTGATATAAATTATAAAATACCTTATAAAATATTCAAAATTGACGTCAATCATACCTGAATGTCAATGTCCCTGAGAGTGACGCGTTCTTAACGCGATTTTGAAGAATTACTCGCCTGTGATCCTTAGAAAAGGTGGCGAAATCACTTAATCTTATCGAATTAACAATCTCGAAGATTGATTTCTACTCCGGATCACACAATATACGATTGATTTGTGTGAATTTCAAGAAATTAAAAGAAAAATCCACGTTGATTGATAACATGCAATCTTAACATGATAATACATGATTATTAATGCAAAATAACGCATAAAACAGTCCATTTGTATGCATGTTATCATCCTTTAAGTGCATTTATATCATTTCATGTAATTTTAAGTTAAAATCTCAAAAAATACTAGATTAGGGTTAATTACGATGAATTAAAGATAAATGATTTTATTACCTATCTTTAATTGATATTATAAGTGGGTTTTAAAGTTAAATAAGGAGAGAAATCATTTTTATAAACATTCATTTAATTTTCTAAAGTTAAGATCTTAAAGAAATGAATGTATTTTTCAAAAATAAATTAAAACTCTTGTTATTTATTAATTTTGAATTTTTAGAATGATAGATAATTAAATTTTGGAGCAAATGAAAGAAATTTATATTAATTTCGAGTTATATTTTGAATGTTATGAATTTTCTAATTTTTAGGGATTTTTCCAGATTTTTCTAAATTTATTTTTGAGTTTAAATCTATTAAAAAAATTTAAAAGAACTATCAAAAGGGGTATATTTATCGCGCGGATGCGACGTGGCATGCGAGGCCAAATGGCAGAGCCATGCGGACCCATGCGAGCGCCTGCGTGGCACAGAGGTGACACGTGTGCATATTTATATTTACTCGTAGCATAGGTTTATAGTACATATAAGCATCCGTAATCGGATTTAGGCTAACCGCTTAAATCCATGGATCTTATATACCCGACGAATCTCTTTTTTTTTCTCCGTGTGGGACTATGTTCCACTCTTATTTTGAAATGCTGGAGATGTGGAACTACATGATGCGTCGGATGTGATCGCAAAGGGTCGATGCAGTGGACGCGACGTCCACTAGATCACCAATCAAGCACGTGCCTCAAAATCAAGTTAAGTGAAGCCCTAACGATTAATCTCGACCATCCATCAATGAGTTATAACGGTCAAGATTAATCGCGATCGGTGGACTCATCGAATCATCAAGACCATCCGATGAAGATCCAACAAAGGTAGTTTTGTGCGTTTTATAACGCATACACACGTGGCATCATCTCGCGCGTCCATCGGCGATCTGACAACCACGACTTAATCGTAACGGTTCGCTATGAACAGTTTCATCAGAACCGTTGATCAATCCCATCAGACGGTTACGCCTAAATATACTATAAATTTAGATGTTCTTTGACATTTTGATATATTCTTGGATGATATCACCAAATTGAACCATCTACATCCTTCCATCCTTGAATCTCTTCCTTCTAATCTCTTCTAGACTCGTTTCCGCATCCTCAGAGTGATTAAAAGTGAGATTTCGTCGATCGATTAAGGAGAATTCGTCTCTTGAACACTGATGCTTGTTTTTGAAATCGCGGACTGAAAAGCTTTGATGCGGTGATTAATTTGATCATTTCGATCGCTATCTCGGGTTAGAATACGTTTTTTCCCTCTAATCTTTTGTCATGTATCATCAATTTGTAATTTAGGATCGTAATTTAGTTTAATTTCATCGTTAATTTTGGCAATTTCGTGATTAGATTTTCGGAAATTTCTCTCCACTTCGCTCTTTAATTTCTCCATGAATACTAATCGAAATCTTGTGATTTTTTATTCCATGGATTCATCTTTGAGATATCTTTCTAAATCTACCATTTTCCCTAATTTATATCACCAATTCATCATCCGATTTGATCAAATTCCAAAAGATCTCTCAAAAAACCCTTAGTTCTCCATGGATTTTACCCTTATTTACCAATATATCCCTCAATTCAAATTATTTTTAATAAATTGGTAAATTTGGCTTATTGTTGACACGAATCGGTGTGCAATTAACGATGGCATCGATTCGTTCCGTCATTGACCAAGTCAAAATTTGACTAAATTAACAAAAATTTTGCCTTAATTTGACGGATTGAGACCGCGAGGTCATCAATTGCACACGGTCTCGTGTCAAAATATAGTCTAAACTTACCAATTCAATGAAAATATCTCGAATTGAGGGGTATAATGGTAAACATGGGTCGAATCCACAGAAAATTAGGGAAATTTCTGATGATCTCTTCGAATTTGATCAAATCGGACGATGAATCGATGATAGAAATTGGTGAAAATGATATTTTACGAAAGAGAACTTCAAGAAGATTCCACAGAATCAAAAATCATTAAATTAGACTTTGATTTTCCTACGAAATTGAAGATCGAAGTGAGGGGTTATTTTCCAAAATGGGAATCGCGAATTAACCAAAAATCAACTTGAAATTAATCTAAATTCCTAATCTAAAAAAAAATTAAACACTAATATATGATAGATTAGGCAAAACTGCTTACACTAACCCACAATTGCGATTGGATTAACCCAATTAATCGCCAAAATCAAGGCTATTCATCAAAATCTGAAAATCCTGATTCGTGGAGTTCAACCATCGATTTCTTCCTCGTCTTTCGCCGAAATCTTGATCTTAAGCACTCAATGGATGCAGAATTGAGGCTAGAAGTGATTGGGATCAAGAGATTCAAGAGATTTGATGTCTAAACAGTTCAATTAGATTGAATTGCTCTCAATTGCTTTACAAATCGGAAGAACATATCAATTTATTGGGGATTTCGGCGTAACTCGTCCGATGAATTGCTCCCCATTCTATCACGGCTGTGATTGATCGCATTAATGCAAATTGTTACAGTTAATTCAGGTCCATTGGATTGCGATCGGACTCTCGAGATGAAGCCATGTCGCCGCGTGTTATAAAACGCATTGAAACTGTCATCGTTGGATCTCGATCGGACGCATCAGATGCGTTCCTTTGCAATATAATCTCGACCGTTATAACTCTTGCTATCAAGGGTCGAGATTAAGATGATCCGGTGAACCCTGATTAAGCTACGTGTCCATCGCTTTTAAGTGAAAATCAAGGGCCACGATTGACCGCGCGATTGGATGTCCCTTATGTTGCCACGTTATCGCGAGCATCAACCGTTCGATCGCGATGCGATCGGACGGCTCTGATCATGCCACGCCACCTGCGTTCTTCAAATATTCTGAAAAATCGATATTAAATTAGAAAAATCGATTTTTAATTCTGGAAAATCCTTAGAAATTTATTAAAAATTCCAAAAAAATCCCTAAAAATTAGAAAATTCATAACTTTCAAAATATAGCTCCAAATTAATCCAAATTTCTTTCATTTGATCTGAAATTTACTTATCTATCATTCTAAAAAGTGAAAAGTAATAAATAATAAGAGATTTAATTTCTATTTCCAAAATACATTCATTTCTTTTAAGATTTTAACTTAGAAACTTAAATGAATGTTTATAAAAATGATTTCTCTCATTATTTAACTTTAAAAACAACTTATAATCTCAAGTAAAGATGAGAAATAAAATTATTAATCTTCTATTCATCATAATTAACCCTAATTTAAAGTATTTTGAGATTACAATCGAATTTTTCATAGAATGATAGATAAATACTCATAAATATGATAACGTGGATATAAATAGAATCTTTTATGTCTTAATATGCATTAATAATCATGTATTATCATGTCTAATGTGCATGTTATCACCCTTCACCTTGTGAAATATGTGTTGCCTGTACGTGCCCTAGCACATGCCGCCTTCATTTGGTGCTCATGGCAATTGTCCTAGTGTAAGTGCCACCAAAGCCACTCTTCTTGTGCACCACTAGTTTATGCCCTCACATTTGCCACCTTCCACTTACTTCACCACACCACCGATGCATGCTCTCATGCATGCCACCTTCCCCTTACCCGTGCACATTGCCAACATTTGCCCTAGCACGTGCACCACCAAAGCATGTCCTAGAAACTCTAACATCGTCTCATCTTCCCCTACCGCCTTCATGTTGCCAATGTGTTCCCTAGAAGCTCTAGTGCTATCACTTTCACCCTATTTCCTGCACACTCCTAGTGTGTGTGCAAGTGTGCACTACTAGTGCGTGTGCAAGTGCACACTGCCTTCACTTGGCACTCATAGAAGCTGCCCTAGGTCTGCATCTCTTTTATACCAAGGCACAACAATGCGAGCCACACTAGGCCCCCCTCTTTTCATGCAACACTTAAAACCTGTCTCATCTCACATGCTAGTTTTTCGTGGTTGGGGCAAAGTCTTCTTCTAGCTAATTGCGTTCAATTTGATGTCTCTCTCTAATGTACTTCTAGCTATTGTGGACTACATCAATGTGGGTGTGCATATTTTGTATGTATATATATAGGTGTGTATATGTATGTTTATGTATGTGTGTGCACATGTAGGTATGTATCAAAGTATCAATGTGTAACATGAACGTACGTATGTAAATATGTATGTAGGTAAGTATATATGTATGCATGTATGTATGTATGCAAGTACAAATGTATGAATGCCTAGATGTACGTATTTGTGTATGAAGGTATGTTTGTCGATATGTGTATATGCATGCATGTATTTATGTATGAATGCCTAGATGTATGTATGTGTATGTAGGCGATATGTATGCATGCATGCATTCATATATGTGTGGATGTATGTATGTATGCATGTATGTGGGTGCACATTTATGTATGTATGTGTGTGTGTATGTATGTTTGGATGTATGCATGTACATATTTAGGTATGAATGTATGTGTTTATGTATGTATGTATGAATGTATGAACGTATGAACGTATTTATGTATATTCATACATAAATTTTGAATGTATCTAGGCATGAATGTATATTGATACCTAGATGTATGTAGGTATGTATGCTGATATTTATGTATACATTCATGCATGCATGCATGCATGCATGTATATATGTATGTATGTATTTATGTATATATGTATGTATGTATGTATTTATGTATGTATGTATTTATGTATGTATGTATTTATGTATGTATTTATGTATGTATGTATATGTGTGTGTGTGTGGGTGTGTATGCATGGATGTTGTGTGGATATATGTATCTTGGCATGTATGCATATATATCTGTATGAAGGAATGTATGGCTATGTATATGCATATGTATGTATGGATGTATGTATCCATGTTTGTGAGTATGCATGTATGGATGTATGTATGTATGTATGTATTTACATGCATGTGTTTGTATGTCCAGGTGTAAATAATTTTTTGTATTGATTTATGATACTAATGTCTATTTAGTCATACGGCTCAGTAGGTATACATGTTTATAATTTATTCGTTGATGAGGTATTTGAAACGAAGATGCCGAGAGGTTTCGCTTTCCGAGCGTTTCCTCGTCAGCTTGTTAACCAAGTGCCTAACGCATCAAGGATTTGATTAGGGAGTTTACGTCGCTATACACTGAAACTAGATTTCGGTCAACGTACTTCCCCAAAATAAAGCGGCTGACACATCAGCGTGGACTATGATTTTTAAACTATCGAGAGCCGGTTGTCCGCACGCCTATCAGTTTGTCGGTTCATCACGGGGGTAAGAAGCTACCGATGTATTTAAGTCTACTGCCCCACCGTTGATTTTTTTTTCCGTTGAGGAATGAAAAGAAGATTACGCATAGCTGAAGAAAAGAAACTTTGATTGCTGATGCAATACCGACTGTCCACATGAAACCCATTTGCTCTTTATTTTTGATCTGGGTTATTTTGGTTGACTGAGTCCCTGGATTATTTCTGATATTCTTGTTGGTTTGTTCTCCACGCATGACCACCTTGGTTCCCGGGTTCCAAATAGTAGGGCTTATAAAAGGACTTGCCGCATTTCTTTCCTTTCATCTCACCTTCTATAACAGTCGAACAAAACCTAGAATTTTAAGATCCAAAGACGATGAGGATAATGTTGTGGCTTCCTGTCCTGTTCCTTTTGTCTCTGCATTTCTCTACCGCAGATAGACCTCCTGTAACCACGAAGTCATTGAGGAACGTCGCAGCATCTCTGAAGATGTTTGTCGATGAGCTACCCCAGCTGCCGCGATTGCCAGGATACTGATGGAGAATTATTTTGAAAGATGAACACAAGGATAAGAAGTGAACCTATCCTCCTCCTCCTCCTCCTCCTCCTCCTCCTTATCTACCAATTTGATAAATTGTCCATTCCTTAAATGGATGAAGAAGACCTCTCTAGATAATTAAATAGAGTGTACATCTTAAGGGAATTATCTTCCCTCTTTTTCCTATTTCATACTGATCTAAAGATTGACTTGGTCAAACATTTAATCCTTATCTTTAGAAACCTAGAATTCTTGAATGGATCAAGTCAACCACCTTCTACCTTGATATAGTTTCCCGATTTCCAAACCTTATCCACTATATCATAGGAACCTTGTATATTTATAAATTAATGATCTCAAGAAGTCAATAAGAACATCCTTGATTTCTAAATTCCTTCTTTCTTTGAATACCACCTCTAGTTAGAATTCTAGAAGAGATCTATATGAAAGTAAATATCTACAGAAAAATTTTCAAGACAAAACCATGCAATTATGGGGTCAGCTCAGATGACGATAATCGGCATGAGGGAAGCTTCTAACAAAGAGGACTATCTCGCATTGAATTGCAACCAGCACGATTGAAGGAGAAAAGGAAAATTACCTTCTTACCATCACAAGAACGATGAGGATTTGGCTTGTTATCTACTGAAGACTCATCTAGACAAGTTCCATCTCAGTCACAAGCCACCAGGAGATCACAATCTATCTTTTCACTTCCTCTCTCCCTGCTGAGATAACACAACACAGAGACAAGAAGACCTCCTGAATGTACCTTAACTACTTCTGATGGGGGTAAGATATCCACGGTCCTAAGAAGTATGACGACAGTAGAGTCAAGAATAAAGTCAAAGATCAATCAGCTCCTCAGTCTCATTTTCAAAACATTCTACTCCAACAAGGAAATCGGCATGAGAGAACTCAACAGCGATTCGTCGGATGCCTTGGACGAAAGCCGATTTGAGAGCTTGACGGACAAAGCCAACACGATGAGCAGAATCTCATCCATGACCTCGGAAAGATGTTTCATCGTCCAAAAGAATCCTAGAGGGTCAACCTTGTTTGAGAAGAAGGCACGGTTTTTATGATCACCGGCTGCTCTCTGCCCCTGCGCTTTGCCCTGTGGCGACCAGACAAGAAGGACCGCCATGATGAATATCATCATTCCGACACCATCAATGACAACCCGAGTCAAGGAACATGAAGTTATCTTGGAGGCTTGCGAGAAGACAACAGGATTTCCACGAGCTTCCCATGACGTCGGATCTACCGATGAACTTTATTCAACGCCCATCCAAGTCAAGAAAGCGAAGTGTCAACAAGAGGTTATTACGTAAATCGACGGAACTGACGAAGCTTTACGCGGCTGGTGCAAAAGTTCGTATGCAGAAAATTAAAGAGACGCATCACCGCTGCTCCTACGCGTCAGACTGGCATGCAATATCAACAACTGTCACTAGCACGGAAGCAATGAAGAGTTATTTCCGGTGATACGAGCTACCAGGTCTCACGAGAAGTCCGCGCGTCTCCCTTTTCACAGAAGTTGAAGTGACGACGAACGACGACAGTCACTACCAGTTTCATGAGCTCTTCCCACTTTCGTCGCGACTACGTCACTGCCAGTTTCAACATTCTTCGACAACCTAAGTCCAAGAACCTGAAAGCATTTTATTAGCGTGATTAGTCACCGGCCCAGATTCTCCCAAACCCCTCCTTCGCCTCGTTCTGAAGACGAATGGCTGAAGGAATTTACCAGACAAATATATATCACGAGACAGGGACAACTCAACTAGAGGCTTTCCACCACGAACGGAATAACATCGGGCGATAATTATACGAATCGGAATACTCACGGCTCAATAATATCGACGACGGAGCTCTCTCCAACTCCCACTATCATTGTGATGATCCCACGATCGTCATTATCACCAACAAAGCTACTCTTACTCGTGTCAACTGAACACGCGATCTTCTCGCCCGGAACTTCACGACGAACGGAATCCACAGACGAACACCGAATCAACTCAATTGACTCTCTTACCACAATGATCCCGGATGGATCTAAGACTCGGCGAATCCTTACTACTGTGAAATAACCGCCACTTCCACGTCACTCACCTCACGTGACGACCGTGATGAGAAAGAAGCGTGACATTCATCCACGAGAGAATGCCGTAACCGCCGTAAACTACTTCTCTGTCTCGAAGCATCCGTTCATTCCCAACTTTCTATTTTCCCTACTCTATAAAGAGGCAAATGTAAGAGAGGAAAAGACAGATGTTTTTTGATAAATTGGTTACCCTTTTGGTTACTTTTGTTACCTTTGTGTTTCATCGTCTTCCCTGTGTCTCCTTCGTTCCTCCCGCATCTCCTTCTCTCCGATTCTACCTCCCTATCTTTTCTTCCCCACTTCTGTCCTCTTTCAATCATCTCAGAGTAAGGAGCAAGCAGAGGATTTCTTTTGGTCGTGGAGTGATCTTAGAGCATCATCTTCATTTCAATATCAGGTATCATCCTCTCCTCATTTTCCTGAATGATAGTTCTATCATAACATCGTAAGCCCAACACTGGATTCTTCTTACTATCCTATTCTCTCTCTATTATATCCTCTATCCTCTTTTCATCGCCAGTATTACTACTCTCTTCTCTTCTTAACTAATCCTCTTAACTTCCATTCCCTATTTTCTATATTAAATATATAATACTATCGCCTCTATCATCACTAATTATATTATTCAATATACATTCTCCTCTCGTTATCTAATATACACTATTTAATATATCTAATATACATTAGCTAGTTCATTCCCCTCCTTCTCTCTTCTATTTATCACTGTCATTATTCCTTCAATACTCTCTTCTTAATATTCACTCTCATACTCACTTTTGTCTCCATTATTTCCTATACCATATACCATCATTTTAAATTATCTATTCTCAATTTTATTCACTGATATCAATTCATAGATCCTCCCTCATATGTAGGATTTAGATACCTTTGTAAAATTATCCTACATCAGATACTCTTACCTCAGAGGCTTGTTTAGTCCCACCACTCTCACAATCAAGATGTAGGTGAAAACATTGGGTAGCGGCGGATATCGCTGACGCTATCAGATAACAAAAAATTTTCACCTCTAAACGCTATCAGGTAATAGAAATTCCACCGTGATCTACCTTCGACGAAGGTATTCGTCTACACGATCTCTGAGGTGGCGGCGACCTATCCTGAACTGAAAATTTTTGCCATTAGAAGAGTACCACTATTTGTACAGTGGTTGAACTTCCTTCCTAGCCAGCATATTCTCCCATGGGATGTTACCCTCCCTACCGCAGTCCCGTAGAATGCCAGCGCGCTCGCGTGGTTCACCGCCGGCTTCAGAGATAAGGGCCCCAAGTGGGATTGCTTCATGTACACATTGATGGCGAGCAAGACCCGTCGCCACCATTGCAGGAGACATTGACGACACGAGTTCATCGTATCTTACCGTTATTTTATTTTCGTATTTCCTTTCTAAAATTTTGGGCCCTTTTGTGTTTAGCGGGCTGACAAAGCATTTTTATGTGTCGTTAAATCACAAAAACGCCGGTCAAACAAAATTTATAAAACCGAACTCACAAAGATAAGATATAAAATCAAGTAATGTGTAAGTATCGGGTCGATCCACAGAGAGCAAGGTTGACTTTAATTGTAGAGTTGACTTGGTCAAACTTAGGTTTAAAAGGGGTTTTAAAGAAATAAAAATAAGATGTAATGAGTGGAAATAATATAAATAGACTAAATAAGAAGTTTTAAGAATTGAAATCTTGGATTTGACAGAGAAAAGTCAAAAGTGAAAGTCAAAGCGTTGACTTTGACCAGCAGTAGGTGTTCTGTAAAATCAGAGAATCAAATAGAGTCAGAAAATCACGAATTATATATCAATAAATTCCATTTTCTCTCTAGTTACCAAATATATAATTTTTGTAATTTTGTGACTCTGTTTGATTCTCTAATTTAACAGAACACCTACTGCTGGTCAGAGTCAACGCTTTGACTTTGACTTTTGACTTTTCTCTGTCAAATCTGAGATTTCAATTCTTAAAACTTCTCATTTAGTCTATTTATATCATTTCCACTCATTACATCTTATTTTTATTTCTTTAAAACCCCTTTTAAATCTAAGTTTGACCAAGTCAACTCTGCAATTAAAGTCAACCCTGCTCTCTAGGGATCGACCCGATACTTACACATTACTTGATTTTATATCTTATATTTGTGAGTTCGGTTTTATAAATGTTGTTTGACCGGCATTTTTGTGATTTAATGACGCATAAAAACGCTTTGTCAAAATGGCGCCTCTACCGGGGGAGCATGCGTTATTGATTTGATTACTTGATTTCATGGTTATATTTAGGTCTCTGTCTTCTGCTGTTTACTGACCTGCAGAGAGTTTATCAGACCTCATCAGTGGTGAAAAAGGTATAGCAAGGTAAGATTACCTAATTTTTCCCATTATTTGATAGTTTTGGTGCAAATTTGGTAGTCTATTTTGTGTTTTTCACCTAATCAAGACATCGATATTGATATATCTGAGATTTATCCTCTATTATCAGTGACTTAGTAGTATTATTATCTTTATTGGTGTGATTTTTGATAGTGTGTAGCATGATCTATCTTTTAGGTGGATTAAGTGAAGCATTTTTCATTTGGACATCATCCTTTTTGTCTAACCCTTTTCTGACATTCTTATATGTATATACTTTCTGTTCTATGATCTTTTAGGCTTTAGATATGAATAGGAATCATAGGAACCAAGGAGGACGACAGGGCCAGCGACCCACGAGGCATACAAGGAATAATCCCTTGTATGATGATTTATTTGCCTCATCTAGAGCTCCGTCGGAGGCGTCTAGTGAGTCCCTTCAAGCCATCGCCACACCAGGGCGAGGAGAGCCGATAGACACCCCTCTTCCTGCCGAGATAGAGAGACGACGTCTTAGCGATTACGCAAGACCGGTCGTCCAAAGGCAGACTACGCGAGTCAATGGGCCTCTTCAACGAGGTGCGAATTTTAAAATTGACTCACATATTCTTGGCCTTTTGCCCACTTTTCATGGACTACCATCGGAGGACCCCTATCGACATGTGGACAAGTTCAGCCAGGTGTGCAAATTCAACCAATTCCACAATGTCCCCTCTGAGACGGCCAAGATGCGCTTCTTCCCTTTCACGCTTAAGGAAAGGGCGAAGGAGTGGTTTTTCACCTTGGGCCGTGAGTTCGATTGATGGAGAGATATGGAAGTTGCATTTTTGCGTAAGTACTACTCGATAGGTAAGACTAGTGCCGTGAGATGCGCCATACACGACTTCTCACAAGGGCCGGGTGAGGTTTTCTATGAGGCTTGGGAGAGACTTAGAGATCTCTTGAGACAGTGTCCGCATCATGGTATACCTAAACACGAGATTACTCAGATTTTTTATGATGGTTTAGGTGCACCTGACAGGTATTTGCTTGATGCCGCTAGTGGAGGCACGATCATGAGCAAGTACGAGGATGAAGCCCTCAAGTTGATCGAGTTGGTGACGGAGAATAACCACCATCATGCGGCTAAATCCTTCGGAGGATGGAGCGCTCCCACTAAGGGAGGGATGTTGGACGTGAAGGCGGCAGAGACAGTATGCTTTTTAGATAAGATTCAGAAACTAACGGAAGTCCAGAACTTGATCATGGATTTGCATAAGATCCGACCGGGTTCTGATGGCCTCATGCCAGTTTCACATGTTGATGTCTCGCCGTGTTCGCATTGCTCTAGTTTTGAGCACGTAGAGCTGGATTGCCCCGTGATGGCAATCCAAGGGCAGTTTCCATTTTGGCCAAACCCTAGTACATATCCAGGTTTGAGCCAGGCGGGTAGGTCGACCTACCCGAATCAGGGTTATTCTAGTTTTCATAACCCTACTTATGCACAGCAGCGGAGCGGGCAGCACACGTTATATCATCAGCCCTAGAGATCCGTGCCGCAGCATAAGGGGAACCCGAGGCCGACATCTTTTGCCCCCGGTATTCCCCGAGCAGTCACACCGCCACAGGCTATCCCACCTCCAGCACCTTCAGTTGACCCCATCATGAGTGCATTAGCACAAATGATGAGCAAACTGAATGAGGTTAGCGACCGACTCGACCGAGTCAAAGGGGCAAAAGCCCAATACTCCAATGCTTCCACCGAGCAAAGGAAGGGTAAGCGTGTTGAGTTTGTTGATCAATTACCATCCCAACCTTTGGCAAATCCCAGGAATGTAGGTCAAGCATCGTCGAGCTGCACCCATAATGTGAACGAAGTTCGCATTGATGGTGCATCGGAGGAGGCAAATGCCATATCGGGCCTACGTAGCGGCAAGGTCTTCGTGGATCCTCATACGGACCACAAGCACCGCAAGGACCCGCTTGAGGAGAGGGATGATCGTCCATCTCCCATGATTATTCCAGAGGAGGAGTCCGAGGATGAGGAGGCACCTAATGAGGAGAGTAGAGCAGAGCCCAATCCCGAGGTTTACAAACCTCCGGTGCCATATCCTCAGCTTTAGAGCAGGCCTACAGTCCCTACAAGTGATAGTGATGACACCTTCTTAGAGGCTTTTAGGCAGTTTGCTATCACCATCCCCTTAGTAGATGTCATCCAGCATATTCCATCCTACGCAAAGCTCCTGAAAGGACTTTGCACCCCTACGAGGAAGCCAAAACGTATCCATATGAGTGAGACCATTAGTTCCATCATGCTGAGTACGCTTCCTCGTAAGCGACGTGATCCGGGAACTCCCATGATTAGTTGTGAGATAGGGGGTAGGACTTTCAATCGATCTCTCCTCGACACAGGGGCTAGTGTCAATATTCTCCCGAAGGGAGTGTATGACATTTGTCCACTTGGCGAGTTGCAGCCATTATTTATCAAGCTGAGCTTAGCGGATGGATCCGTGAGACGACCTCACGGTGTGGTGGAGGATGTGATTATTAAGGTCAAAAACTACTACTTTCCGGTAGACTTCATGATGTAGGATATTTCTAAAGTGAATAATATTCCTACAAAAAGGGAGGATCTATGAATGATATCACTTGGGATGGATGGTAAATGAGAAGAGAGGAATTATAGGGTAATGTGGAATTATGATGACAGAGGATAATAGGAGTATAAATGGATAATAATAATGAGATAATAGAGAATCTAATTTAGAGGAAGAGTGATATTATTAAATTGTATAATATGAGATAGTGGATGGGGAAGAGAGAAAGGATAATACTAGAAGGTTGCGGAAGAGAGCGAAGGAATGAAAAGATATGATATATATTATATTTAGGAAATAGGGAGAGGGGTGTAAGATGAGAGGAGATCGGGAATAGATGAGAGGGCGTCGGAAACTAATAAGGTGACGGGGATAGAATTAGAGAGGACAGAGAATCGAACGTTGGACTTTAGATTAAGGATTGCAAACTATATTCACGGTCAACGAGTGAGGATGATACCTGACTTGCGACGATGAAGACGATGCTTCCGAAATCACCCAACGATCCTGAATATCCTCGATAGGCTTCCGACTTGAAGTGGATGAAAGGCGGACAGAAAGGGAGGGAGAAAGGGAAAGGAGGATAGAATCTCGGAGAGATGAGAGAAGGTGGGAGAAAGGTGGAGACACAGCGAAGAACGATGAACACAAAAGGGTAAGCATACCCAGATAGAACCAAATTTTATCAAATAACAACATCTCTTCTAAATTCTAACTAAGGGTGGTTTTCAAAGAAAAGGGAATATAATTCAAAGAGGTTTCCTACAGATTCTCTTTTGAGATCAATAATTAAAATTATATGAGGTACCTATGATATAGTGGATAAGGTTTGGACAATTAGGAACTTATATCAAGGGTAAAAGGGTGGTTCACTTGGTCCACTCAAGGAATTCTAAGTTTCTAAAGATAAGGATTAAATGTTTGACCAAGTCAATCTTTAGATCAGTATAAAATAGAAAAAGGAGGGAAGATAATTCCCTTAAGATCTACACTCTCTTTATTTATTTAGAGAGGTCTTCTTCATCCATTTAAGTAATGGATAATTTCTCAAATTGGTAGATAAGGAGGAGGAGGAGGAGGATAGGTTCACTTAGAACCCTAGTGTTCATGTTTCAAAATAATTCTCCATCATTCCCCCGGGGTTGGAGGACTTCATCTCCGAGGAAGTGTCTTTCATATATAAGAAAAGTCAGAAGCAAATGAGGGGCATAATGTAATGGATCATGAGAAGTAATCCAAGAAGCATCACTTATTGTATTGACATTCCATTGTAATAAGAATGAGTAATCATCCTCTTTAAGATCAGTGATAATAGTTCGATGATCAATGATCATATCTATAAGTCCAACATTAGACACAAGAGTAGGAGAAAGAAAAGAATTTTGAAAAAGTTCACTTTCAAGAGGATGGGGAGATGAAAAATTTTCAATAGGTGTATCATTATGCTCATAAAATTCTACTAAATCCAAAGTAGTAAAGGAAGTAGATATGCCCCAATAATTAAGAATATCCATAATATATTATACCAAATATGTGTATTAGTGTTTAAGAGAGGTTTAGAAGAAACATAGTTTTTTTTTTTTTGTTGAAATTTAAAAGAGAATTTAAGAAGTTTAGGAGAGTGAATTTTAATATCTACTAAATCAATTGGTTTAAGAATTTTATATCTTCTAGGGAAAGCAATAAAGGTTTTATATCGTTTATATGATGATGCAAATTCTTTCAAAACAATATCATGAATGATATGAACATGCTCAGTGGATATTGCCTTATCTAATCCATAATTTTCATCTTCTAATTCAAATTTCTTATTATCATTGGTAGGAAGAGGATTAGAATCATGCATAACTATGATCAATTTTGGGCAATAGGTTTTAATATGCCCTACTTGTAGGCATTTGAAACACCTAATGATCCTATTGGATCTAAGGGTAGGGTTTATGCATTGGATGGTCTTTGGAAGGCTGCTAATCATATCCTCATTGAGATATTCTTTTAAATCATTTACTTCCTTAGACATAGGGGTGTCCACTCTAGTTTCATTATACTCATAATCAATCTTATCCTTTAGATAATGATCATTAGAAGGCACGAAATGAGAGACATGAGGATAATCAATAATAGGCTCTTCTGGAATATCTATTTGAGGAGAGCTATCTTCCCAAGAATCTGATTCGTCTAGAGATTCTAACTTCTGAAGCCTCATGTCTATTTCCTCCATAAGGGCTCTAGCCCAAGTAGGTGTAGGTTCCTCTAGAGATTCTAGGTTCTCACCTTCATTGTCATGCTGATCAACTTGATTATCAAGGGTTTGCACACTATTAGTAAAGGCTTGAACACTATTAGTAAAGGCTTTCACACTAATAGAAAGGGCTTCTACACTATCCATAAGAGCTCCTGCCCAAGATGGCATGGGTTCATCTTGAACAATAAACCGGATATTGTTATAAACATACACATCAGGACTAGTGTTAGAGGCAACTGGTTTCGATCTAGTACTCATGATGATCAATATATCTTATGGATAATACAAATTGTCATTTCAAATGATATCAATTCAAACTGTGCTCTGATACCAAATATGATGTAGGATATTTCTAAAGTGAATAATATTCCTACAAAAAGGGAGGATCTATGAATGATATCACTTGGGATGGATGGTAAATGAGAAGAGAAGAATTATAGGGTAATGTGGAATTATGATGACAGAGGATAATAGGAGTATAAATGGATGATAATAATGAGATAATAGAGAATCTAATTTAGAGGAAGAGTGATATTATTAAATTGTATAATATGAGATAGTGGATGGGGAAGAGAGAAAGGATAATACTAGAAGGTTGCGGAAGAGAGCGAAGGAATGAAAAGATATGATATATATTATATTTAGGAAATAGGGAGAGGGGTGTAAGATGAGAGGAGATCGGGGATAGATGAGAGGGCATCGGAAACTAATAAGGTGACGGGGAGAGAATTAGAGAGGACAGAGAATCGAACGCTGGACTTTAGATTTAGGATTGCGAACTATATTCACGGTCAACGAGTGAGGATGATACCTGACTTGCGACGATGAAGACGATGCTTCCGAAATCACCCAACGATCCTGAATATCCTCGATAGGCTTCCGACTTGAAGTGGATGAAAGGCGGGACGGAAAAGGGAGGGAGAAAGGGAAAGGAGGATAGAATCTCGGAGAGATGAGAGAAGGTGGGAGAAAAGGTGGAGACACAGCGAAGAACGATGAACACAAAAGGGTAAGCATACCCAGATAGAACCAAATTTTATCAAATAACAACATCTCTTCTAAATTCTAACTAAGGGTGGTTTTCAAAGAAAAGGGAATATAATTCAAAGAGGTTTCCTACAGATTCTCTTTTGAGATCAATAATTAAAATTATATGAGGTACCTATGATATAGTGGATAAGGTTTGGACAATTAGGAACTTATATCAAGGGTAAAAGGGTGGTTCACTTGGTCCACTCAAGGAATTCTAAGTTTCTAAAGATAAGGATTAAATGTTTGACCAAGTCAATCTTTAGATCAGTATAAAATAGAAAAAGGAGGGAAGATAATTCCCTTAAGATCTACACTCTCTTTATTTATTTAGAGAGGTCTTCTTTATCCATTTAAGTAATGGATAATTTCTCAAATTGGTAGATAAGGAGGAGGAGGAGGAGGAGGATAGGTTCACTTAGAACCCTAGTGTTCATGTTTCAAAATAATTCTCCATCACTTCATTATCGTGGATATGAAATCCACGAAGGACCTCACTGACTCTCCCATCATATTAGGGAGACCATTTTTAGCTACCGCGAAAGCGATCACCGATTGGGGAAAGGGGGAAGTTATTTTTCAGGTTGGAGATAGCATGAAGTAGGTGACCATCAACAAGTTGATGCGACATCCTTCACACGAGGCCAATGAGGTAGGCGCCATCGATATCTATGAGGATCCGGAGATCTCGAGTTGTATGGAGGAGATGATGGCGGCTATTGAGGATAGGAGCTTCGAGGAGCCCAAGGATGATCCATTTCCCTCTGGCGAGACGACATCCGAGCTAAAACCGCTACCTTCGACGCTGAAGTATGCTTTTCTTGATCATCATAGTGCTAACCCCATTATTATATCCTCGCAGCTAGATCATGACCTTGAGGAGAGACTATTGGCGGTCTTGTGAGCAAGGAAGGAAGCAATCGGATGGAACTTGTCGAACCATAAGGGAAATGATCCCTCTTTGTGCACGCATCGCATTTTCCTAGAGGAGGACTCTCGTCCCTCTAGAGAGGCACAAAGACGGCTCAGCCCTAAGGTATGGGATGCCGTTAAGGATGAAATCCTTAAATGGCTTAATGCAGGTATCATATATCCCATCTCCGACAGTCCATGGGTCAGTCCGATGCATGTCGTCCCCAAGAAGGCGGGGATCACCATGACGACAAATGACAAGGGCGAAGAACTTCAGACGCGTCTTCCGACAAAGTGGGGAGTTTGCATCGACTATCGGAAGCTTAACGCGGCGACGAAGAAGTATCATTTCCCCTTGCCATTTATTGACCAAATTCTTGACAAGCTTTCAGGTCAAGGATTTTATTGCTTCCTAGATGGCTACTTTGGGTATAATCAGCTAGCTATCCACCCCGATGATCAGGAGAAGACGACGTTTACATGTCCATTTGGCACATATGCATTTCAGCGCATGCCATTTGGACTATGTAACGCCCCCGCCACATTTCATAGGTGCATGAGGACCATCTTCTCTGATTTTATAGGAGAGAGCATGGAGGTCTTCATGGACGACTTCTCAATTTTTGGCCCGAGTTTTGATGCGTGCTTGGAGCACTTAAAGCAAATCCTTGACGTTTGCGTTAAGAAACGCCTAGTTCTTAGTTGGGAGAAGTCCCACTTCATGGTGCGAGAAGGTATAGTGCTTGGACATCTAGTTTCAAGCAAACGTTTGGAAGTGAACAAGGCCAAGGTTGAGGTAATCCAAGACCTTACACTCCCTAAGTCGATAAGGGAACTTAGAAGTTTCCTAGGGCATGTCGGTTTTATAGTCGCTATATTCAGGATTTTGTTAAAGTCTTAAAACCACTGACTTCTCTTCTTTGCAAGGAAAAAGACTTTATCATTGAGGAAGAAGGGAATCACGCCTTTATGCAGCTGAAGCAAGCTTTAGTGGAAGCGCCTATTTTACAAAATCCTAATTGGGACTTACCTTTTGAGATTATGTGTGATGCTTCTGATTTTGCAGTGGGCGTAGTTTTGGGGCAACGAATCGACAAAAATCCGACCGTCATATGTTACGCGAGCAAGACACTAGCCGACGCTCAACTTAACTACACAACTACGGAGAAGGAGTTGTTGGCGGTTGTCTTTGCTTTGGAAAAGTTTAGGCCTTATATCTTGGGCAGCAAAATCATTGTCTGCACGAACCATGCCGCATT
Organism: Lemna minuta; assembly: GCA_024174645.1. Lineage (NCBI taxonomy): Eukaryota > Viridiplantae > Streptophyta > Magnoliopsida > Alismatales > Araceae > Lemna > Lemna minuta. The sequence continues at coordinate 10,495,439 of CM044116.1, forward strand.
GAAATACTTGCCATCCAAGAAAGAGGCCAAACCACGACTAATTAGATGGGTTCTCCTCCTTCAAGAATTCGATTTAGAGATCAAGGACAAGAAGGGAAGTGAGAACTCGGTGGCTGATCATCTTTCTCGACTCCACACTACATCTTCAAGTGAGATTTGTGATGCATTTCCCGATGAACAGCTCCTCGCCATTGTGACTAAGGTACCTTGGTTTGCGCATATTATTAATAACTTAGTCACAAAATCTATCCCTGATTATTGGAACACGCATCAAAAGAAGAAATTTGCGTATGATGTTAGACATTATTTTTGGGAAGAACCCCAATTGTTCCATGTAGGGGCTGATCAGATTATTCGGTGATACGTTCCGAAGGAGGAACAAGAGCATATTCTAGCGATGTGTCACTCATCTCTATGTGGAGGACATTTTGCGTCGAGGAAGACAGGAGCGAAGGTGCTATAAAGTGGCTTCTATTGGCCTACTCTATTCAAGGATGCGATCAAGTATTGCAAGGAGTGTCTAAAGTGTCAATCCACATTGAACATCTCAAAGCGAGATGAAATGCCCTTGCAAACCATCCTTGAGGTAGAAATTTTTTATCTTTGGGGGATTGATTTTATGGGACCATTTCCACCATCGGAGGGCAAGGAGTATATTCTTGTAGCGTCGGACTATGTGTCGAAATGGGTCGATTCGATACCAACGAGGACAAACGATCATCCAGTGGTTAATAAGTTAATTGTTAACAATATCTTTTCTCGATTCAGTTGTCCTAGAGCTATTATTAGTGATGTTGGATCTCATTTTACTAACTCTCATTTCAGGAGTTTACTTAAGAAATATGGAGTTCACCATCGCGTCACGACCCCATATCACCCCCAAGCAAATGGCCAAGTAGAAGTTAGCAATAGAGAATTCAAGAATATATTGAAGAAGATCATTCACATGGATGGAAGAGATTGGGCAGCAAAGCTACCCGATGCTCTATGGGCCTACCGCACAGCATTCAAGACACCCATTGGGATGTCTCCTTTTAGGCTCATTTATGGCAAGCCTTGCCACCTCCCCGTCGAGTTAGAGCATAGAGCATATTGGGCCATTAAAAAGCTCAATCTATCTCTTGATCAAGCTGGAAAAGAAAGACTTCTACAAATTCAAGAGCTCCAAGAAATCCGGAATGAGTCATATCAAAATGCGGAGATTTATAAAGCCAAAAATAAGCCTATAATGACAAGCACATTAATAGAAAATCTTTTCATGTTCAAGACAAGGTATGGCTTTATAATTCTCTTCTTAAACTCTTTCCAGGGAAATTGCACTCAAGGTGGGATGGTCCATATGAGATCTTTGAAGTGTCTGATAATGGATTGGTCTTGATTTTAGATCCTAAGACCCAAAATTCCTTCAAGGTAAATGGACATAGGTTGAAGCCATAGTCAAGAAGGACCTCCCCCTCCTCATAGTGAAGAGCTGCAATCCCATGAGATCTCAGCCACTAGTTAGTCGTGAGAGTGAGTTACATCTAGCTAAAGACGTAAAACTCAGTGCTTGTTGGGAGGCAACACATCTTTATTTTATTTTTTGCATTTATTCTCTACTTTTGTTCTTATTTTAGCATTTGTTTTTACTTTTATATTTTCTATTTTCTTTGATGTTTGTTGTTGCTTCTTTATAAGTTTCTTAGGTACTATGGAGAAGGGAACATAAAAAGAAGAAATTTAGCTCCAACGCAAATCCAAAAATGAAGAGAAGAATGCAACCGATGCAAATTCCCGCTAAGTTTTTCTTTTCCCTCTTATGTCTCTCTTGCTTTTACTGATATGCATTTCATGTTTGTTGATTTTCATCACTTTTTCCATGAACATGTTGAGTTTTATTGAGGACAATAAAAGGAATGAGCATGGGGGGGAGTTTTCTAGAAAACTTAAAATTTTTCAAAATTTTTCCATTTCTTCATTTAGTATTCTATGCATGATCTGATTTTTAAATATGTGAACAGCAACATGATCTTTTAAAAAACACATGAAATAGAAAAGCATAGAGTATATTAACACCTCCACTTTTTTAGAAAGTTGTGGGAAGAGCAACCTTAAGTGTATGTGAGGAGATGGTAGAGTAGATGGAATTAGGGATCTAGGTATTCCTTTGGGGAACCATAAAATCTAAGCTAAGGATGTACTCAAGCTCATAGTATGATTTTTTTTAAAAACTTTCTATACTTTTCATCCACTCATTCTTCTTTCTAATCTTTGAGTTAATGACTCCTTGCACGCACATCCTTCCGTTTTCCATAGCAAGTCGTAGCTTGTATCATCCTTTGTTGGCACTAATATTATTGACATAGTGAAGCTCACTAATTCATAGAGATACCAAAACCTCTTCGGGGGAATAAGCTGCATGTCTACTAAGGACGACACATGGGTAGGATGAGCACCATGAAATGAATTATGTGATTTTTCAATAAAGTTGCATAAAAATCCTTCTAAATTTCAAATTCTGAATTCTCTAATCTCCTTCTTCAAAAAGGCTTGCAGCAAGTAGAATTAGGATGAATAAAGTAGAATTAGAAAGAAAGAAAAATACAAAAAAATAGAATTAGGATGAAAGAAAGAGAAAAAAAAAAAATTAAAGTAGAATTAGAATGGTAAGCTACCTCCCATGTGTTTTAGCTGACTCTATTTTATAGCCACTATGTATAAAAGGATGATGCTTGTTTCTACTTCTTGTGCCCTTATCATTCATGTCCATAGTGCAAGGATGAGGCAACGATTGGTTTGGTATGATGAATTTATTTTAATTATGTATATTTCTATTAGTATGTAGAGCAAGAGCATTCTTAGTTTATTTGGTGGATTAAAGTGTTTGTTGGAGGAATGCCTTGATCTTGAGCTTCTAGTACATTACTTTCTTGGCATCATTTAAGGTAGAACATTCATTTTAGATTCTATCAATGCTTAACCCATGGCTTTCTAAGCTTGTTAGTCCTATTTCATACTTTTTCTCTTTCCATTGCTAAGGGACTAGCAATGATTTAAGTTGGGGGGGGGTGTGATAACATGCATTTATAACCCAAATTCTTATCCTAATTAACTCATATTCATGCTTATTTTATATGAATATGATGCATGTTATCATACTTTTTAGGAATTTTCTCCATTGGTATGTCATTTCACTAAAGTTTATATTTATGCATAAATTAGGGATAATTTCATGCTTAATAGATGATTAATCTTTTCTCAAGTTTAAAATTATAAAAGTTAATCTCTTTTATTGAATGATTTTGACTTTAGTGCATGTTTTGAAGGATAAGTTCAAGATGAATTTATGATTTAGAATATTTATTAAGAAATGAGTTAAATAAATCCTAATTCATCTTGATTTCTTCTCTGAAAATATATTTTTAAATGACATGAGGTTTAAAATGAAGGAATTTGTGATCTAATGGAGAAAATTTGGATTAAAAAGGAGTTCTACATTTAAAGTTATGAATTTATGAAGTTTATGCCCTTTTTCTGATTTTTAAATTGATTTTTAGATTAATTTTCCAATTAAAATCGCGAAAAAGAGGGGGTTTTTATATTTTATTCCACAGACCCCCGCGGAGGCTAACATGGCGCAAGCGTGCTGATATGGCACGCGGGACCACCCCACGCATGCGACGTGGCATTGAGGCCACGTGGTAGGGCCGCGAGGCGCAGGAGGCGCATAGGGCGCGGTCACGTGGCAGGAAGCAACGCGTGTCCACGCGGATGCCAATGATGGTGCCACGTGGCGAGAGAGGCTGGCGATTGAAGGGCCCACGGGTTAGTGGGCCCTAGTTAGGAATTGGGGGCGGTAACGCAAATGCGTTACCGCACCTCACTATTTAACCTCACATATCGCTACATTTTTGTCCGTGTGGGACTATGTCCCCCATAGTTCTTACCTTTTGCAGGCGACGTGGACGCACGGGGGCGTTGGATTCGGTCAAGACGGCAGAGATCGCATGGACCTGAGTCCACGTGATCTTAATTACAACATGTGCGCGAAATCGGATTTAAGTGAGGTGGACTTACCTATCATTTGGCGACGCGTGGAGGCACAAGCAGCGTCCGATTTTCATAGGACGAATGACACTTGATTCATCGCGAATGCACGATCGCGGAGATCTTCTTCTGAGGATCTTCATCGAACGGTGGATCGCCATCGAGCGCTGGACCTTCCTCACGATCGTGGCACACTGCATCGGGTGATCGCGATCGTCCACTCACCTGAAGCTCCATCGAACGGCGGGGAAGATTCGCGGAAGAACTCCATGATTGCGGTCCGATCGAACCGCGATCGCGGCACGATCGACTCACGATCGTGGATCTTTCATCATGGAATCAATGCCATGATACTCAGCGCACGGTTCCAACTGAAGACGGCAAGAGAAAAGTCCATGATCGAGGCCCGATCGCCTAGCGATCGTGGCTACTTTTGAATTGAAATTGAAGCGGAATTTGACGAGACTAAATCGTATGGTCGTTGATTACACACAATTTAGTTTCAAAATAAAGTCCTGATATTACCAATTTATGATTAATCAAAGTAATTAATTAGTACAATGGTAATTAAGGGTTGAATCCATGGAGAATTAGGGAAATTTGAGAGATATGTTTGAAATTCAGTCAAATCAGACAATGAATTGAGATTAGAAATTGGGTGTTTTAGTATATTAAGTGATGTAACACGACAGATGCCGGGATCGTCGGCTCGTGTTACAACACAAGGGTGGGATCCAACTAATCACTAAAATGCGCGAATGCAAGAATGATGCAGGGTTCGAAAAGAACGAGAAGCACTAAAAAACGTAGGCTGATCTAGGGTGACGTCCGGTAAGCCTCCCGAGCGCTGCTCGATGGATCGACTTTCCCCACGTTCCGCTAGACCGACTACTAACGCACTCACGGCGAGGGATTCCACGATCGGGGAATCCACACCCGTACGACGCCCGCAAAACTCGACGAAACCGAAAAGTAACCCGACCCAACCCGAGGCAGACGAGAAGGTACCTAAAACGCTAGTCCCCGGCGGTGGAGCGAGCGCCTTCGGCACCGAGAGAGTGACTGGGCTCGGGCGAGGCGGCGTCGTGACCAAGCGGCTGCAGTGGTCCGAGCGCTCTTGTGCGCAGGGCAGCACCGACCTTCGAGGCTGCGTAGCCCGACGGGTCGTGACGAAAGCGGAGAATCGGCGCAGGCCGTGACGCTCCGGCGAAGGGCAAGGCGTTGAACCCGAATATGGACCTTCCGAAGCGGGAATCGTCGTCGGCGAGAGGTTGGTGAGTGGCTGGGCCACGGAGAGAGCTCGCCGGACTTCGTGAGGTGCGTGATAAGCCGACGGTGGCGAGCAGACAGGGGCTGACAGCAGGTCAAGAGCCCATCCCGTTGGACAGTGACCACTGGACGGCGCGCGAACGCTCGGGGGCAGAAGTAGCGATCCGCAGCTAACAACCTCCCGGACGAGTGCTGCGGGTGATGACGGAGGTAGATCCACTGACCGGGCAGACGAATCGCGAAACCGCAGGGAAAAGAAAGTGCGCGTCGCAAAGAGGGCGGATGGCGACTCACGAGGGATGGTGGTAATCGGCGGGTAAGGTGGAAGGCGGTCACGGACTGTCTGACAAGACGGTGGCAGGGTGGGGCGAAGGTGGAGGGTGGTCACGGGAGGGCGGAAAAATGAAGGTGGGCGAGAGTTGTGGGAGGAGCGTAGGGTGTGGGATCTCGTAGCGAAGTGGAAGGGAGGGCAGTCGCATGACGAGGATAAAGTGTATCGCGGGAGCCGGGGAAATGGAAGGACGTGGCGAGGAGGGAAGAGGATAGTGCGGGTGTGAAGGATAGTGCGGGTGTGCGGTGTGAGGAGGAAACGGCAGCGAAAGGGGAAGCGGGCGTGCGGCAGCTGCCTTCTGCGGGAAGTTATCAGTATCAACCGTCTGTCCCACGACGGAGTGCACTCCTTGCACGGCCGCACGCGAGGCTCCGCAATCAAAGGCGATACATTTCGTCGTGGTCCTTCGCGACGAGCCGGACCGCGGATAAGGTGCCGACGAGGTGGGGAGGGAAGAGGAGTCCCTCTTCTCGCTCCCTCTCGTCTCGCTATTCCTCGTCTTCTTCGGGTTTCTCCAGGCGAGTTCTTCTTCCACGTGCGTCACCGCGGGTAGGAACGGAAATCACAGAGTAGAACGCGGCGGTAGGCGGGAGTAGATTCACCAGCGCAAGCTGATATCTAGTCGCCGAGGCCCTTCTTCACAAGACGGGTAGGGAGAGAGAGAGACGGAGATACGTAGAAACCCCTCTCTCTCTTCTTCGTGCCGCTTTCTATCCGATACGGTGACGTCTTGGGCGATGGCAGCGTCCGATCTAGAACGAGATCGACAAACCTTCTTACTTGGATCTTGGAGGGAGGGGGAGATGAGTAGAGAGAGAGAGACGGTGTAAATGTTGAATCTGCCGGGAGCGTGCTTCGTTTCGTAACGTTCGCAGGCGGGTCGGCGCGGAGTCTACCACTGCTCGGGTAGCCTTTCACCCTGGCAGGGTGATACTCGCGCAGCAGTTTCACACGAGCGGTCGATAGTCTCCTCTCTCTCTTCTCTCCTCTTCTAACAAACTAGCTACTACGATTCTTACTCGACTCTCAAAACGGCGGTTACAAACTTCTCTAATCGAGCCTCTCTCCTCTTTCCTTTATATAGGAGAGAGAAAAGGGAGGGGTTGCCCTAGGGGCAATCCCGTAAAATCAAGGGGTTTTGGCCCAAAAATAGGCTAAAACCCCTCTAATGGGCCTAGAAACGGTCCAAAAAGTCTAGGAAGGGCCCAAAACACGGGGAAAGCCCTCCCACCACGCACGAATAACCTCACAAAAATAAATAAAGCAAGGAACGGGAAAACTCGCCGGGAGGAGCTCATCAGGCGGTGTACTCGAAGCCGGGGTCCTGGACATCGACTCGGGTGCTCCGGCGCGGTAGTGCTCGCGCGCCGTCCGGCTCGACACGTGCTGTCGCCTGATCACGGGCATGGTCCTCCATCATTAAGAAAGATAACTCAAAATCGAATCCACGGAATCAAAAATCAGGTGATTTGGATAAGAATTCGAAGAGAAATCAAAGTTTGAAGACAGAAGAAATTTTCGTTTTGAAAAATGATTAAAAACCAAAATTAAATCTAAATTCAACTAAATCTATGATTCTAAAACTAAAATTAACACTAAATGATGAAAGATTAAGATGAAATCACACAACCTAACCCAAAGTAGCCTTCGAAATGATCCAATTAATTGCCGGATGCAAGGCTTTTCATTCCGAATTTTCGAAGACAAAGATGGAGTTCAAGATGTGATTTCTTCCTTCTCTTTCAATCAAAGTTTGAATTAAAGTGTTCAATGGAAGCGCAAATGAGTCAAGAACATAGGGAAACAAACATCACGTGAATTGGATTTCTATACAAGGAGAATTTGGAGATTGATCGTGAACCGTTCTTCCGTCGCGAAGAATGGTTTTTAAATCAAATGAAATTAAATCTTGGCCATCTGATGAAGAGACTATCGCGATGGACGATCGCGATCGTGCTTTGATCAAGATGAATTGACGTCTGATTTTGATCGTCGGATTTAAATCGGATGGCTTTGAGTTGATCGGAGATCCATCTAATTCGAATAATCTGGACCGTTATAAATATCAAGATCGACGGCCATGATGATTTCACTTAACGCTTCTTTTAAGCACGTGTGTGATTGTCTGATCGGGTGGACCTCCGATCTACACGATCTACGCACGTGATTCATCGCGAACGTCATCCAACGCTCCACGATGCGCCACGCGTCCTGAAATGAAAACAAAGGTAAGTAAAATAGTCCCACACCAGGAAAATAATGGGGTTTATTGCGTTTATAATCTGGAGCGATTAAGGCCAATTAACACTACGCCCCATCTACACGGGGGACCCATATATATTGTATTAAACTATATATATATTATATATAAATAAAGCTCCACGTGTCACATCAGCACCACGCAGGCAAGCGCGCGTGTCCACGTGGCCTTGCGTGCCACGTCGCATCCACGTGGGCCCGCGCTAATTATCCCCTTTTTTTGAAATTTTTAAATTGTTTAAATTAAATAAAAATCGAAAATAAACATAAATAAATTCAGAAAAATTCTAGGAAAATTCTATAAATTTGTAAAAATCATAACTTTCAAAATACAACTCCAAATTAGTTCAAATTTGTTTTGTTGGATTCAGAATTGAATAATCTATCATTATAAAATGTCAAATTATAAAATTAATAATAAAATTAATTTATATTAATTTTATACATTTATGTATTATATAAAATAAATTCATATAAATACATAAATGTAAATAAAAGTCTTCTCTCTCATATTTTCATCTATAAAACATGATTATGATCATAAATATAATTAGGATTAAAGATTATAATCTTTTAATTATGCATAATAACCCATAAATTGATGTATTTTAAGATCATAACATGAATTTACACAAAATGACAGAAATATGCTTAAAAGATAATAACATGCATACATTTATAATGATTAATGCATTAAATTGCATTAATAACTATGTAATTACATGCATGAATAGCATGTTATCAGAATTCACAGCCAATTCAGGAGCCATGAAGCCACCCAAGGGAATCCCTCCCACGACCCCTCCAATCCGCTCCCACGACCGCGCCAATTGCCCACGATTTTTGCGCCAAATCCTCTTTAAAAATCGATGTATCCTCCTCTTGTTTCTTAACTTTTGATCTATTCGTGAAGTGAATTAAGAAAATTTCGAAGAAGATCTCTAGCTCATCGTGATCCCCCCGTGTTTAGACTCAATTGCGAAGCAATTGGAGTGGGATTGATCACAAATTTCCCCTTGATTTCATCGAATTTTCCCCTTGAATTCCGAACGTCCACGAGAAAGAATCCAAGCAAATTCGCTTCAATCCACGAGAATTGAAGCCCCATTCTTGCGGGAATTGGGTTAGTAGTGAGATTTGATCAATTATCCTGAGGTAATTTGAGATTTTATTAGAATTAGAAGTTTAATTTTGCAAATTAGTTCTTATAGTTCTTCATTTTCCCCAATTTTCAGTCCAAAAAATTTCTGCTTTTGAAAATAGGATATCTCTCTGATTATAATTTCAAATTAATTTATTTTGGTTTCATTGGATTCCTCTTTTTATCAGCTTTTCGTGGATAGCAAATTCATCAAATTCCGAGTTCATTTGACCCTCCAATTTGACGTTTGACCGAGGACTGTTCATCTTTCATCAGAAGTCAAACATTGACTTTTTGGGTCAATTACTTTTAATTGACATACCAGAATTCGATAATTTTGGTCTTATTAGATTCATCTGGTTCTAAGCTTTCCATTGACATATAAATTGCAAGATTTGGATTTCATTTCACCAGTCAATTTGAAGATTTCCTCTCAGGTGTTCATTTCGGGGATTTTCTGATATTTGATTTTCAATAATTCATAGTAAATCCATTTCTTATCCAAAAATCATAAATTATACATCAATAAATTCGGCTTTCTCTCTAGTTTCCAAATATATAATTTTCGTTTGACTCTATTTCATTCTTTGATTTTACAAGAACACCTACTACTGGTCAGAGTCAACACTTTGACTTTGACTTTTGACTTTTCTTTGTCAAATCCGAGATTTCAATTCTTAAAACTTCTTATTTAGTCTATTTATATGATTTCCACTCATTACATCTTATTTTTATTTCTTGAAAACCCCTTTTAAACCTAAGTTTGACCAAGTCAACTCTGCAATTAAAGTCCACCATGCTCTCTGTGGATCGACCCAATACTTACATATTACTTGATTTTATATCTTATCTTTGTGAGTTCGGTTTGATGAATTTTGTTTGACCGGCGTTTTTGTGATTTAACGACGCACAAAAACGCTTCGTCAGCCCGCTAAACACAAAAGGGCCCGAAATTTTAGAAAGGAAATACGAAAATAAAATAACGGTAAGATACGATGAACTTGTGTCGTCAATGTCTCCTGCAATGGTGGCGACGGGTCCCGCTCGCCATCAACGTGTACATGAAGCGATCCCACTCAAGGCCCTTGTCTCTAAAGCCGGCGGTGAACCACGCGAGCGCGCTGGCGTTCTACGGGACTGCGGTAGGGAGGATAACATCCCATGGAAGAATATGCTGGTTAGGAAGGAAGTTCAACCACTGTACAAATAGAGGTACTCTTCTAATGGCAAAAATCTCCGGTTCAGGATAGGTCGCTGCCGCCTCGGAGATCCTATAGACGAATACCTTCGTCGAAGGTAGATCACGGTGGAATTTCCATTATCTGATAGCGTTTAGAGGTGAAAACTTTTTGTTATCTGATAGCGTCATCGATATCCGCCGCTTACCCATGTTTTCACCTACATCTTGATGGTGAGAGTGGTGGGACTAAACGAGTCGCTGAGGTAAGAGTATCCTTGCAATCGCGGTAGCTGGGGTAGCTCATCGACGAAGATCTTCAGAGATGCTGCGACGTTCCTCAATGTCTCCGTGGTTATAGGAGGTCTATTGGCGGAAGAGAAATCCAGGGACAAAAGGAACAGGACAGGAAGCCACAACATTATCCTTATCGTCTTTGGATCTTAAAATTCTAGGTTTCGTTCGACTGTTATAGAAGGTGAGATGAAATGAAAGAAATGCGGCAGGTCCTTTTATAAGCCCTACTGTTGGGAACCCGGGAACCAAGGTGGTCATGCGTGGAGAACAAACCAACAGGAATCTTAGAAATAATCCAAGGACTCAGTCAACCAAAATAACCCATATCAAAAATAAAGAGCAAATGGGTTTCATGAGGACAATCGGTATTGCATTAGCAATCAAAGTTTCTTTTCTTCAGCTATGTGTGATCTTCTTTTCATTCCTCAACGGAAAAAAAATCAACAGTGGGGCAGTAGACTTAAATACATCGGTAGCTTCTTACCCCCGTGATGAACCGGCAAACTGATAGGCGTGCGGACAACCAGCTCTCGACAGTTTAAAAATCACAGTCCACGCTGATGAGTCAGCCGCTTTATTTTGGGGAAATACATTGACCGAAATCTAGTTTCAGTGTATAGCAACGTAAACTCCCTAATCAAATCCTTGATGTGCTAGGCGCTTGGTTAACAAGCTGACGAGGAAACGCTCAGAAAGCAAAAGCTCTCAGCATCTTCGTTTCAAATACCTCGTCAACGAATAAATTATAAACATGTATACCTACTGAGCCGTATGACTAAATAGACATTAGTATCATAAATCAATACAAAAAATTATTTACACCTGGGCATACATACACATGCATGTAAATACATACATACATACATACATCCATACATGCATACTCACGAACATGGATACATACATCCATACATACATATGCATATACAGGCCATACATTCCTTCATACAGATATATATGCATACATGCCAAGATACATACATACACACAACATCCATGCATACACACCCACATACACACCCACACACACACATATATACATACATACATAAATACATACATAAATACATACATACATATATACATAAATACATACATACATATATACATAAATACATACATACATATATACATACATGCCTGCATGCATGCATGCATGTATACATAAATATCGGCATACATACCTACATACATCTAGGTATGAATATACATTCATGCCTAGATACATTCAAAATTTATGTATGAATATACATAAATACGTTCATACATTCATACATACATACATAAACACATACATTGATACCTAAATATGTACATGCATACATCCAAACATACATACACACACACATACATACATAAATGTGCACCCACATACATGCATACATACATACATCCACACATATATGAATGCATGCATGCATACATATCGCCTACATACACATATACATACATCTAGGCATTCATACATACATACATGCATGCATATACACATATCGGCAAACATACCTTCATACACAAATACGTGCATCTAGGCATTCATACATTTGTACTTGCATAGATACATACATGCATACATATATACTTACCTACATACATATTTACATACGTACGTTCATGTTACACATTGATACTTTGATACATACCTACATGTGCACACAC
>CM044116.1:10508097-10530200 GCA_024174645.1 Lemna minuta
TCATTAGTGATCTTCATATCTACAACTAGGAAGTCTACCAAAAAATAACATCCTTGGATTCTAACAATCACATCTTCTACTATGCCATGAGCTTCGTTACCGATCCATCCGCTAAACATAACTCTATGAGGAAAGGTTGCAACTCCCCTACATGATGACGGTCATATACGGCTTTAGGGAGGATATTGATACTAGCTCAGGTATGTAACAAGGATCTAGTTAAAGTCATTTGATGGAGAATTATTTCAAAACATGAACACAAGGGTTCCAAGTGAACCTATTCTCCTCCTTACTCATGAATTTGAGAAAAACTATCCACTCAATAAATGGATGAAGAAGACCTCTCTAAATAATTCAAGAGAGTGTAGATCTTAAGGTAATCATATTCCCTCTTTTCCTATTTTATACTGATCTAAAGATTGACTTGGTCAAAGCATTTAATCCTTATCCTTAGATACTTAGAATTCCTTGAATGGACCAAGTCAACCACCCTTTTCCCTTTGATATAGGTTCCTAATTGTCCAAACCATATCCACTATATCATAGGTAACCTTGTATAGTTATAGGTAATGATCTTATAGGAATCCTTTTGTTAATAAAATTCCTTCTCTCTTTGAAACCACCATTAGTTAGAATTGTACGAGAGATCTACATATCAATTTCATATGAAAGACATTATCCTCTAGTTGTACTTCAAGACAAAGCCTCTTGCATGAATAAACCCATGCATGAATGGAGATCGACCAACATGAAATTCATTTTATGTGATGACTATGTTAAGGAAGCTGCTATTAAAGGACGATTCTTAGGACTATCTCCTATCCATGCAAGAAGCTCACACTTCAAAAGGAAGATGAGGAGTTTGTTTGTTATCTACTATTGACCCTCTTACCATCATGAGAACACTGAAGACATATAAAGACAATCATGAAGACTATTATCCTCTCCATCTCCTATTCCAGCAAAGACATCACAATTGAAGATGAGATATCTACAGCCTTGAAATTATGACAACAGCCAAAGCCTCGATAAAGCCGGAAGAAGCTTAAAGAAGGCTCCCAACAATGACAAATCTTAACCCCGAGAGCAGCATCTACACCGTTCCCGCTGAGGATTAGTCCTTCGGACTGATTATTACTAATCAACCGTGTGCTTATCTCCCACGTGATCGAGATCTCTACAGCTAAAGACGATGCCGACGAATAATAGGACTACTATCTCGTTTAGTCACATAAATTATTACGTCGACATGCCCGGCGAAATGCAGGCCCAGGGTATACGAGAAAATTGCCTCCAGTTGCTGGACGATGTCAGCAGCGCCTTCATATCGAGTGTTCTCACGGTGTGGACGACATCAGCGGCGCTGAGAAGACGACACTGATGAAGGTTCTAGCTGGAAGGAAAAATGGAGGGTACGTCAATGAAATCATCTCCTTCTTCGGTGTCACTGTCTACGAATCCCTCGTTCATTCCGCGTGGTTGCGTCTTTCTTTCGACGTGAACCCAGAAACGCAGAAAATGCTTGTGGAAGAAGTGATGGAGCTGATCGAGCTGGACAAGTTGAGGGACTCGCTTGTGGCTCTCCTGGGAGTGGCGGCCTCTCCACCGAGCAGAGGAAGAGGTTTACGATCGCCATGGAGCTCATCGCCAACCCTTCCGTAATTTCCATGGACGAACCGACTTCCGGCCGCGATGCCAACCCAACATCGATACTTTGTCTTACCGTCAACGGGACACTCACGCAAAGGAGAGTAAGAGAACAACTCAACCAATCCGATCCAGAATTACCCCACATCTCACGGTCTTATCAGCATCGGAATGAGTAGAAAGAAGAGACCGTCCACGAGCGGAAGCATAACCGCCCATATAATCACCCAAGCGACTCTTTGTTTTAACTTCCGACTCCCTCTCCCTATAAGAAGGTCATTTTGTAACAAAAACATGCAATATTTTGAATGAAAATTTGGTTACAGGTTACTTTTTACCTTTGTGTTTCATTGTTTCTCCCCGTGTCTCCATCAAACTCCTCCCGCATCTTCTTCTCTCCGCGTTCTATCTCCCTATCTTTTCTCCCCCCATTTCTGTCCTCTTTCACCCATCTCAAGCCTCAAGCGAATCGAGGTCAACCCGGATCATTATGAGAAGTCCGACGGCGTCCTTCCATCACTTTCCAAGTAATAGTCCTTTCTTCTGTTTCATGAAAATATTTCGCATCCGATATCGTAAGTCCAACAATGATTCTCAGTTTCATCACTATTTCAAATATCCGTTCCGCCACGCGTGATCCTCCCGTTCCATCTATTTCGTCCTTATTTGTCTATTCATTCCTTCTTTCACATTGTCTTTCTTTCCCCACTCACGCCTCTTCTGTCGCGACCAAAACTCTCTTCAATACTGATAACATGCTATTTATGCATGTAATTACATAGATATTAATGCAAATTAAGGCATTAATCATCACAAATCTATGCATGTTATCATCTTTCAAGCATATTTCTATCATTTTGTGTAAATTCATGTTATCATCTAAAAATACAGTAATTATGAATTATTATGCATAATTAAACATTTTAATCTTTAATTCCAATTATGTGTATGATTATAATCATGTTTTAAGAGTGAAAATATAAGAGAAAATACTTTTGTTTACATTTATGTATTTATATGAATTTATTTTATATAATACATAAATGTATAAAATTAATATATATTCATTCTCTTATTATTTTTTTAATTTGACTTTTTATAATGATAGATTATTCAATTCTGAATCCAACAAAACAAATTTGAACTAATTTGGAGTTATATTTTGAAAGTTATGAATTTTACAATTTTTAGGAATTTTCTGGAATTTTTCTGAATTTAATTTGATTTATTTTCGATTTTTAAATGATTTAAAATAATAAAAAAATAATAATAAAAATAAATAAATGGTTTTAGCGCGCGGGCCCACGTGGACACGCGCGCTTGCATGCGTGGCATGGATGACGTGTACACGGGTCGTCGTATATATTATATATTTCTATTAATATATTGTTTAGGGGTCCCCCGTGTATAAGGGGACGAAATGTTAATGTCCCTTATTCGTTCTACATTATATACGTGACATTTCACTTTATTTATCCCGTGTGGGACTAAAGTCCCGTCGATTTCTCTGATTTCAGGACGCGTGGCGCTACGAGAGGCGTTCGATCAATCGCGCGCGTGGATCCAGTGGACACGCGGCCCACCCGATCGGCGATCACCGCACGTGCTTAAATGGGGTTTAAGTGAATTAATCAAGACTGTCCAATCTTGAGTTATAATGGTCCAGATTGTTCGCATTAGATTAATCTCCGATCAAATCTAGCCTCACGATGAAGATCCGACGAACAAGATGAAGCGACGATTCATCCACTGACGCACGATCGGAGCCGTCGATCGCGATAAACCGCTTCATTGGACGGCTGACAATCGTTTTCGTTTTTTTTAAGAACCGTTCTTCGCGACGAAGAACAGGTTCGCGATTATTCATTGAATTCTCCTTGTTTAGAGAACCGATTCACGTGCCGTTTGTTTCCTTGTGTTCTTAACTCATTTGCGCTTCTATTGAACACTTGAATTCAAACTTTGATCGAGAGAAAAGGAAGAAATTACATCTTGAACTCCATCTTCGTCTTTGAAAATTCAGAATGAATAGCCTTGCATCCGGCGATTAATTGGATCATTTTGAAGGCTACTTTGGGTTAGGTTGCGTGATTTCATCTTAATCTTTCATCATTTAGTGTTAATTTTAGTTTTAGAATCGTAGATTTAGTTTAATTTAGATTTAATTTTGGTTTTCAATCGTTTTTCGAAACGAAATTATCTCCTATCTTCAAACTTCGATTTCTCTTCGAATTCTTATCCAAATCACTTGATTTTTGATTCCGTGGATTCGATTTTGAGTTATCTTTCTTAATATACTAAAACACCCAATTTCTAATCTCAATTCATCATCCGATTTGACCAAATTTCAAAGATATCTCTCAAATTTCCCTAATTCTCCGTGGATTCGACCCTTAATTACCATTATACTAATTAATTACTTTGATTAATCATAAATTGGTAAGATTAGGACTTTATTTTGACACTAAGTCGTGTGCATTCAACGACCATACGATTTAGTCTTGTCAAATACCACTATTATTTCCTCCGTTATATCTTCTATATTCACAACTATATATATATATATCACGTCACAATCTTACACTATATCTACTCTCCATTTCTCCTGTCTCACCCAAAAATCCATCTCAAATCACCATCATTCTAATCGCAACTTCTCTCAATTGATCTCTTCTATCATCTCTCTATCTTATATTATCTCTACTTTAACCGCTATTTACTTCATTTAATATATATTCCTGATTCTCTACCTCTTATCTCCTATACATACTCATTATCATCATCATTATTCTTATTCCTAAAATTCTAATACCTTTCTATTCAATACCCCCTGCATTATATACATTCATTCCTACTTGATATCATTCATAGGTCCTCCATTTAGTTGTAGGATTATTTCTTTATCATATCATTTGCCATATTCATACATATAATCATTTCAAAAATATCCTACATCATCATTCCTCCAATCTCACTCGTAATCATGGGAGCTCCTGGATATCTCTTTTTAATCGGAAGAGAATTCATCATAATTGAACTAATATTCTCACTCAATTGGATCCTCTTGGGGCTTCTATGGGGTGTGCATATGCCTTTAAGAAATTTAGCATAAGAAGGTATATGCCTAATTGCATCTACTAAAGGGATGGTAATGGTTACCTTTTGCAAAGCTTCTAATAAATGATCATCAGATTCACTAACCTTAGCCTTAGGCTTGCTCAATGCTTGAGGATATGGCACGGGTGGTTTGCATGTGTCAGGATTTGGCTCAGCTCGCACCCGTTCTTCCTCATCATCAGAACTACTGTCTTGCTCTACTACGATTGTCGGTGTCTCATCATCTATCGAGCTCTTATGTAAAGGATGATCCTTATAAGGATCAGGTAAGTCCTTGCCGCTCCTAAGGCTCGATATAGCTAATGCAGCTTCCACTTCCTCCTCGTCAACATGCACATGACTCAGATTGTGCGTTTGTCTCGATGAGGACCCTTGATTCCTAAGGTTGATAGTGGCCTGCGATGGTAATTGGTCAGAAAATGAAGCTTGCCTACCCTTCTTATTGTCGGTCGAGGTAGGGATGTTCGTCTTAACGAAATCTTGTATCTCATCCACACGCGAGTTCATCCTGTTCATTTGCTCTATCAACTGAGAGATCGCACCCATAATCAGATCTACAAATGGTGCGGTCGATTGTGGGGCTTGATTGTACGATTGCTGTGGCGGAATATACGTCGACTGTCTTGCATTCGCATAGGGTTGTTGTTGCAAGTTTTGTTGCTGACCAGTGCTATATGGAGGATACGTCTGATCCGTGTTCCTCCTAAATCCTTGCTGCTGCTGCATAGGATTGTTATAAACAAGGTTATTAAAATAAGTTGGATATGTACCTTGATAGTTTGGTCGTCCCTGTTGACTTTGCCCTCCCGGTGGGCCTTGTCTATACATGCCCTGCCCTTGAATTGTCATGATCGGACAATCCATCTCGACATGGTCGAGGCGTGAGCAATGGGCGCATGGGGACGCTTCTTGAAGAGCGAGGGGTGCAAGTCCTTTAGAGCCATTGCAGATGTGGAACCGATCTAATAAAAGATTCTAAACCTCCACCATCTTGTCGATCTTCTCTAGGAGCATGCCCGTCTCTACCGACTTTGCGTCGATTAATCCTCCCTTCGGCGTTGCACCTCTTCTGAGTGGTTTTTCTGCGTTGTGGTGGCTATTTTCCGCCACAGTCTCGATCAATTCCATTGCTTCATCTTCAAACTTGCTCATGAAGGTATCGCCGCTAGCTGGATCCAAAAGATATCTATCTTGTGGGCCAAACCCATCATAAAATATCTGTGTAAGCTCATGGTTAGACACTCCAAGGTGAGGGCACTCTCTAGTGAGGTCTCTAAGTCTCTCCCAAGCTTCGTGAAATGTTTCACTCGGTCCTTGGGTAAACTCACGCATCGCCTTCCTAACAGAGGTGGTCTTTCCTACGGAATAGTACTTCCTAAGAAATTCCTCCTCCATCTCGGTCCAAGAAGTGAACTCCTTTCCTAACTTAAGAAACCAATCCTTAGCTCTATCTCTAAGGGTGGCGGGAAAGAGTTTGATCTTGACTACATCTGCTGACACATTATGAATCTGATTGATCTCACATACTCGACTAAGCTCGTCGACATGTCTATAAGGATCCTCAGAAGGTTTACCATGGAAGATAGGTAACATACTCATCACATGCGAATCTATCCAAAAATTTGCATTTCTAGCTAAAGGTGCATGAATACGAGTAATGGGTCTTTGAAGAATAGGCCTAGCATAGTCACTAAGGCGTCTCCTAACATTTCCCTCATCATTCAAGGCTATATCTAAGGTCGATGATGACGCGGAAGAGGAAAGGGATTCTGAGGAACGTTCAAAAAGATCTATGTGTAAATGATTATTCCTCGTTCTCCAATCAGACTCTCGTCTCATAAATATGCACTAATATACTAATATAATAATAGATACTATAAAATTATTCAACAATGACAAATTAATCGTACCTGATTGTCGCTATTCGTGAGAGTTATGCTCTCCCAATTCGAGTATGACGCGATGATCGTTTGTCGTCCGTAGAGAGGGAAAATTCACTTAATCTCGTCGAAATTGAGTATCTAAGCGATGTATGTCTGCTTCGAATAGCTCAGTGTAGGATTAGTTTGAATTAAAATAAGAGAAGAAATAGAAAAATAAGAGTTGCCCGAGTCAAAAATACGCCTTTATTCCCCGGCAGCGGTGCCATTTGACGAGACTAATTCGTATGGTCTTTGAATGCACACGATTTTGTGTCAAAAAAAAAGTCCTAAACTTACCAATTTATGATTAATCAATTTAATTAAAGAGCATAATGGTAATTAAGGGTCGAATCCATGGAGAATTAGGGAAATTTGAGATATATCTTTGAAATTCGGTCAAATCGAACGACGAATCGAGGTTTGATATTGGGAATTTATGATATTAAGAAAGACAACTCAATTGCGAATCCATGGAATCAATAATCAGGGTATGTGTTTATATGTATCTTGGCATGTATGCATATATACATGTATGAAGAAATGTGTGGCTATGTATATGCATATGTATGTATGGATGTATGTATCCATGTTTATGAGTATGTATGTATGGATGTATGTATGTATGTATCCATGTTTGTGAGTATGCATGTATGGATGTATGTA
Source organism: Lemna minuta (assembly GCA_024174645.1). Lineage (NCBI taxonomy): Eukaryota > Viridiplantae > Streptophyta > Magnoliopsida > Alismatales > Araceae > Lemna > Lemna minuta. The sequence continues at coordinate 10,515,447 of CM044116.1, forward strand.
TGTATGTATTTACATGCATGTGTATGTATGCCCATGTGTAAATAATTTTTTGTATTGATTTATGATACTAACTTCTATTTAGTCATACGGCTCAGTAGGTATACATGTTTATAATTTATTCGTTGATGAGGTATTTGAAACGAAGATGCTGAGAGCTTTCGTGATGGAGAATTATTTTGAAACATGAACACAAGGGTTCTAAGTGAACCAATCCTCCTCCTCCTCCTCCTTATTTACCACTTTGAAAAATTATCAATTAATTAAATGGATGAAGAAGAGCTCTCTAAATAATTAAAGAGAGTGTAGATCTTAAGGGATTTATTTCCCCTCCTCTTCTTATTTTATACTGATCTAAAGATTGACTTGGTCAAACATTTAATCCTTACCTTTAGAAACCTAGAATTCCTTGAGCGGACCAAGTCAACCACCTTCTACCTTGATATAGGATCCTAATTTCCAAACCTTATCCACTATATCATAGGTACCTTGTATAATTATGAATAATGATCTCAAGAAACAATAATAGGAACATCCTTGATTTCCAATTCTTTTTTCTTTGAAACCACCCTTAGTTAGAATCTTAGTAGAGATCTAGTTACTAATTACCTATAGAAGAATCTATCATCTTATTCTACTCAAGACAAAAACCATACACCTATGTGATATTACTCAGCATGAGGAATCTATTACTAAAGAAATCAGATATGAAGCCCACTATCCTAATTCATGAAGGATCCCCAAATCATCATGACAGCATGCAAGAAGACTCATAAATGCAGAATGTCCACCCCCGATTCACTCAAGTGAATATCAATACAACTACTAAGGGCAATTAAGAGAATAAGATTACTCCACGGGTCAACCTCTTACAAATTTTGAAGCGATGAGAATATATGAAGCCTCCACGAGATTGATAACGTGAATAAATGGAAATCATCCGGGCCTTACCGTTATGGACAATGACCGTAAACTGACAAAAGATCAGCCTTTTTTTCACGTCCGTTTCCTGCTGTTGAAGAACAGATAAGAGTCAAGCTTGAAGATGATGATGACAGCTAAGGCCTGAGCGGATCTGTATGAAGCGCGACAATTTAATGAAGCAGAGCAACGAAAACCGAACGCAGGCTTTTGGTGAAAAGAAAACAACATAAGAACTTCCCGGATCTCTCTTCAGCTTACCTTGGAGATTTGCGAGAAGGATAGAAGCCGAACCAACTCCCATCGGGATTTCCTCACCAAAGAATGAAATTCGTTAAGCGGACGAAGTATTACTTCTACGGCGGAATAAGAAGATAACGCTTAAAATCTTCTTACCCTCAGAAGGATCGCTGACTTTTCCGACCTGTCCACGTTACCGTAGAGCCGATTTCGTCAGCCTGTGATTATCCCACACAAAGCACAACTCCACGACCCTGAATAAGAAGCAATTAAGGCACGTGAAAACCCGACAATAAGAAGAGTTGAATAAGGACAAAATCGCAGTGGATGCAATTTCTGGAGCTGAGAAGAAGCTTAATCCCTACAGATCGACTGGTTACAATACAAAGAACTTGGAAGCTTTTGGAACTGTTAATGGCAAAGGGGGATGAGTCGTTGTCAGCTGGCAGCGGAGAGGCGACGATGTGACCTAAATTCGTTGTTGCGCTCTCTCATTATGAGAAGGAAGAAGACTTTAAATATCTTAAAGAGGATCTAAACTCCCTCAGAGACCCAAGAAATGGCCAAATGCACTCAGATATCCGCACTTAGTTAGCCCAGGAACAAGGCTCGCCGACGTGTCGGTTGACCGCTACGAAGTGCGGGAGAAGGAGACCTCTAAGTAGGTACAAAATTGAAGGGGTTTGCAGGCAACAGAGAGCAGTTATAACCATTCCGCATAGCACGAGTCAGACATGGGATTACAGAAGTTACACGATCATCAAACTCGTCCCGAATTTCTCCACATGTGACGACTATGACAAGGAAGAAACGCGAAACTCAGTCGCGAAGAAGCGTAACTGCCGTAACTCCCCATTCGCGTTCATCGACGAATCCTTTCATTCCTCTCTTTCTCTATTCTATAAAGAGACAAATGTACGAAAGAACCGTAAGTTGTTATTGATGAAAAAATGTTTCTTTTGAAACCTTGGTTCGTGTGTTTCGTGCTTCTCCCGTGATCTTCCTCTCCGAATTTCTATCTCCCTTTGTTTTCTCCCCCCTCTTCTGTCGTCTTTCACCACCTCAAATCCGAAGCATTTCGAGTCTATCCGATGTCAGCGGGAGTATTTCAACGGCATCTCTTCTCGTCTACTTCAGGTAATTATCCTCATCTCGTTTCGTGATGATAGTTCATCCTTAAACTATCGTAAGTCCAACCTTATTCCGTACATCCTTCTTACCGTCAATCCCCATCTTCTTGTCCTATCTCCCAACTATTTCATAACTCTTCTACTCTCCTTTTTATCCGAGCATCTTAATCTTAAATCTATTTCCGCTCTTCCTCCTCTATTTTCTTCATCTGATATCTTATATTCTATAATATAATATTCTTACCTCGTTCTTCTCCTTATTCTCTCCTTACCATTCCTTCTTCCATCCATTCTCTTAAATCCAACATTATCCCTCTCATATCATTCTTATTATTCTCTAAATAGATTAATCTTTCATCATCATTATTCTCATTCCTAAAATTCTAATACCTCTCTATTCAATACCCCTACATTACATACATTCACTCCTACTTGATATCATTCATAGATCCTTCAATTAGTTGTAGGATTATTTCTTGCTTTATATCATCATATCCATACGTACCCTCATTTGAAATATCCTACATCATTTCGCTTTCCGGGTGTTTCGTCGCCAGCTTGTTAACCAAGTGCCTAGCGCATCAAGGATTTGATTAGGGAGTTTACGTCGCTATACACTGAAACTAGATTTCGGTCAACGTATTTCCCCGAAATAAAGCGGCTGACTCGTCACCGTGGACTATGATTTTTAAAATTTCGAGAGCCGGTTGTCCGCATGCCTATCAGTTTGCCAGTTCATCACGGGGGTAAGAAGCTACCGATGTATTTAAGTCAACTGCCCCACCGTTGATTTTTTTTTTCCGTTGAGGAATGAAAAGAAGATCACGCATAACTGAAGAAAAGAAACTTTGATTGCTGATGAAATACCGACTGTCTGCATGAAACCCATTTGCTCTTTATTTTTGATCTGGGTTATTCTGGTTGACTAAGTCCGTGGATTATTTCTGATATTCCTGTTGGTTCGTTCTCCACACATGACCACCTTGGTTCCCGGGTTCCTGACACTAGGGCTTATAAAAGGACCTGCCACATTTCTTTCGTTTTATCTCACCTTCTATAACAGTCAAACGAAACCTAGAATTTTAAGAGCCAAAGACGATGAGGATAATGTTGGGGCTTCCTGTCATGTTCCTTTTGTCTCTGGATTTCTCTTCCGCCGATAGACCTCCTATAACCACGAAGACATTGAGGAACGTCGCAGCATCTCTGAAGATGTTCGTCGACGAGCTACCCCAGCTACCATGGTTGCAAGGATACTCTTACCTTAGCGGCTCGTTTAGTCCCACCACTCTCACCATCGGGATGTAGGTGAAAACATGGGTAAGTGGCGGATATCGATGACGCTATCAGATCACAAAAAAATTTCACCTCTAAACGTTATCACATAACAAAAATTCCACCGCAATCTACTTCCGACGAAGGTATTTATCTACAGGATCTCTGAGACGGTGGTGACCTTTCCTGAACCGGAGATTGTCGCCATTAGAAGAGTACCTCTATTTGTACACTGGTTGAAGTTCCTTCCTAGCCGGCATATTCTCCCATGGGATGTTACCCTCCCTACCGCAATCCCGTAGAACGCTAGCGTGCTCCCGTGGTTCACCGCCGGCTTCATAGACAAGGGCCCCCAGTGGGATCGCTTCATGTACATGTTGATGCGAGCGGGACCCATTGCCACCATTGCAGGAGACATCGACGACACGAGTTCAGCGTATCTTACCTCTATTTTATTTTCATATTTCCTTTCCAAAATTTTGGGCCCTTTTGTGTTTAGCGGGCCCAATTATCATCTCTCTTTTTCTTTTCTTTTATTTCCCCTCTTAGGGTTCATTGGGCCTTTTCTTTTGGGCCCAAATGACCCCTAAGTTCATGTGTGTGTTGGTCTTTTTAGAGCTTTCTTGTAATTTGGGCCTCAAGTGGCCTTCCACTCCCTTAGGCCCATTACAGGTCCTATTTAAGGGAGCGAGAACCATCCCCCCGGTCAAAACCTAGAGAATTTTGTAATCGCCGTTTTGAGAACTTGAGAAGTACTGTAGTTTTTTTTAGTCTTGTTCGAGGAGTAGGAAGCGAGAGGAGTGGAGAGAGACGGTGAGACGAGGAGAAGGAGAAGACTTCCCCTCCCGTCGCCTGTGACGAGACTAATTCGTATGGTCATTGAATGCACACGATTTAGTGTCAAAAGAAAGTCCTAAACTTACCAATTTATGATTAATCAATTTAATTAAAGAGTATAATGGTAATTAAGGGTCGAATGCACAGAGAATTAGGGAAATTTGAGACATATTTTTGAAATGTGGTCAAATCAGACGACAAATTGAGGTTAGAAATTAGGCAATTTACGATATTAAGAAAGATAACTCAATTGCGAATCCACATAATCAAAAAATTATGTGATTTGGATGAGAATTCACAGAGTAATTGAAGTTTAAATTTAAGAGAAAATTTGTATCGCGAGTTTGATCAAAAACAGAAATTAAACTAAAATTAATTTTAATCTACAATTCAAAATGTAAAATTAACACTAAATGATGAAAGATTAAGATGAAAACATGCAATCTAACCCAAATTAGCCTTCGAAATGATCCAATTAATCGCCGGATGCATGGCTTTTCATTCCGCATTTTCGAAGATGAATTTTGAAGTTCAAGATGTGATTTCTTCCTTCTCTCTCTATCAAACTTCTATTTCAAGTAGTCTTTGGATGCAGAAATGCATTGAGAACACAAGGAATCAAATGGCACATGAAATTGGTGTCTAGACAGTTCGAATTTCTCGAAATTCCACGGGAAACTCTTTCCGTCGTGAAGAACTGTATTTAAAGGAAGAATTTTGGGCATGGCCGTTGGATGAAGAGGCGCATTGCGATCAACGGTTGCGATCACGCGTCCTTTGACGAATCATTATTTGTAAACAGTGATCGTCCGATCGCTGATGGAGGGTCGAGATGCGATTTCATCGCATGAAGAAGAAGATGCGTAGCTTAATTTGATTCGTCGGATTTCCATCCAACGGTCGTGATTAAATTGGAGATCCATCAGTTCTGAATGATCTCAGCTGTTATAACTCATAAGATCGACGGCTAAGATCAATTCACTTAACCTGTATTTTAATCACGTGCGTTGATCGGTGATCGGTGGGCCGCGTGTCCACGGCATCGACGCGCTCTTTTTATCGTGCTATCGATCTGACGCTCTGGATGCTGCCACGCGTCCTGCAATCAAACGAAACGAAGGGACATAGTCCCACACGGAGAAAAAGATGGAGACTTGTCGGGTATGTAAGGTGAGTCATATACATGCAGCTAGCAAAGTCCTCTATGGACGGCTTATAGGTACGATAACCTAAGTATTATAAAAATATATATGTAGACACGTCACCTCAGTGCCACGCAAGCACTCGCGTGGGTCCACGTGGCGCTGCCACGTGGCCTTGCATGCCACGTCGCATCCACGTGTGCTCCCACGGAAAATGCCCCCTTTTTGCATTTATTTTAATTAATTTAAACATTTAAAATTCGAAATAAATTCATATAAATTCAGGACAAATTCTAGAAAAATTCCTATAATTTGTAAAAATCATAACTTTCAAAATACAACTCCAAATTAATTCAAATTTGTTTTTTTGGATCAGAAATTGAATAATCTATCATTATAAAAATTTAAATTATTAAAATAATACGAGAATGAATTTTAATTAATTGAATACATTTATGTATCTTATAAAATAATTTTATAAAAATACATAAATGTTAATAAAAATCTTCTCTTATATTTTTATTCTCAAAACATGATTATGATCTCAATTATAATTAGGATTAAATATTATAATGTTTAATTATGTATAATAATCCATAATTGGTGTATTTTTAGATCATAACATGAGTTAATACAAAATGATAGAAATATATTTAAAACATGATAACATGCATATATTTGGAATGATTAATGCCTTTAATTGCATTAATAATGATGTAATATCATGCATAAATAGCATGTTATCAGCCTGCGTTGCGTGCATGAGGAGAAGAGGAAGGAATAAGAGAGAGGAGGAGAGATCGTCGTTCGCCACGATCCGTTCCCGCCGGCAGCGTGAAGAAGAGCCTGACGTCCACCACACCGTATCGGTTTCTCTTTGCTTTCTCCCCTTCTATCTACCTCCTCCCGTCCACCCTACCTTCCTCTGCCCTTACCACCCACGTTATGAACGTCCGCCACGATACCTTATGTCGTCAAAGACCCCCGACGCCTCGCTCGCGATGATGCGTGCGGCAAATTAAGCGTGGCCGCTTTATGACACCACACGACAACGCAGAAGGACGTTGAGTGCGGCTATTCTGTCACGTAAGGGAAATCGTGAGGGAGAGGCCAAGAGGGAGACGTACCTGAGGAGACCATCTAGCGGCTGCCATTGGACGACGGGACCAATAGAGAGAATCGCTGCAAGAAGAAAGAGAATTCAGCGATAAAGGCGAGAGGTGAAAGAGAAGTAGACGGAAGGAAAGAGAAGGAGAGTGGGAGGGAAGAAACTGCCTTCTCCCTTCCCGCCCTCGACCGCGGCCAACCCTCCGATCGGAAGTTCGCCCGCGAGCACTGACCACTCTGCCTGTGCCTCGGCTCTCTCGATACGGACGATCTCAAGGGCTTTGCCTCCTCCCACTGTTTCCTAAGCGCACTGCGTGCAAACTGCGAGGGTCCGTCGAGTGTCCGCCGTCTCCAACCTTCGCCGTGTTGTGAGTGGACTGGCGTTTGTCCACGCTGTACGAGAGGGTTTCTCCGGTTTATCACTCCCCCGCCAACTGTGACAGGGAATCTCTATGACGCTGCGAAGAGGAGAGAAGACCCCCTCTTGAGCCCCTCGGGAGGTTCATCATCCCCTCTCCCATGGAAATCTTTCGTCACGAGCCCCTCAACGCCGGTCGGACGAAGTCGGGAGAAGGAGGAAAGAAAGTCCGCAGACTACCCACTCCCTGCCATGTGCACACGTTGGGCTCGTCCTGATTGCGTTCGCAATTCGCGCGTCTCCCTCTTGAGCGCGCTCCCGGTGACCCTCCGCATTGCGCTCACAAGTTGCGCATCTCCCGCTTGAGCGTGTTCTCGGTGACCCTCCTGATCACGCTTTCCCCGTCTGCAAGGCACCCAGTGGCGCCCCCCCTTCTTGACTGTGCGCCAGCTCTCACCTGCTCGCGAGTGTGCCATTTCGGCCTACGGGCGCGCTTCCAGCGCTCGATGTTTCTGTGCACCCCTTGTGCGCCCCACGCGCCACGTTCTCGTCAATGCGCATGCCCAACCCGGTACTCACGCGCGCCCTCCGCCTACTACGCCTCCGCGTTGATAGGCTCAAAGTCGTCGTGTTTTTAAGCCCAAAAAACTTAATATTTATAGACTAGGAAACTATGAAGCAAATGAGATAATTGGGATGTATAGGTTTCCTAGGTCGATCCACAAGGACTTTAAGGGGAGAAAGTATCAATGTAGGTGGGAAGAAAGGGGAATGACCTAGATTAATTGGATATATTACTGGGAAGAGTAATTGGAGTACATGCAAATCAAGGGATATTGAACCTAGGGTGAAATTTTGGAAGAGTTATGTGTGAGGAAATATAATAAAAATGAGAGTAGGGAGAAAGGGAAATTAGAGGAAAGATGGGGAAGGAGAAGTGTAAGGAGAGGGAAACCCTTTGGAGAGAGAGAGAGAGAGATCAAATGAAAATAGAAGGAGAATGAGAGAAGGACAATTAACTTCCGGAGAATAAAAATAAAATAAAATAAAATGAGAGAATGATAAGGACAAACGAGAAAAAAAAACGTAACTTACAAGATCGTGCTGGAAAAAGACAAACACGGAAGTTAAAGGGAGAAGGGGGAAAGGAGAGGGTCGGAGAGAGCAAGTGAAGACTGGAAGCAGGTTTTGAGGAAGATTGGGATTAGAGATGGAGAACTATGACGGGAGAGAGAGCATGAGTGACAGGATTGAGGAATTCGGAAAGGAGAGAGAGAAAATAAGTGACCGGAAGAAAGGAAGGCAGGTGGGACAGAAGACGTGAGGACGTGAGGAGAGAGAACAAGGAAAAAATATTGTGAGAGAGAATAATTGTGCGAGGAGAGAGAAGCAGAAAACCAAGACGAAAATGAAAGGACGATCGGAAGAAAACTAAAGCGCGAGCGTGAGAGAGAGAGAGAGAATCAACAGACGAGAGAGAGAGAGTTTGTCAACAAGCGCTAGGAAGAAAGAAGAAAGAAAGAGAGTGGGGAGAGTTCGAAAAATGAAGCGGAAGAAAGGAAAATGCAAGAATCAGAAGCGGCGGAAATACGGACGAACATAATCGAAGATGTGAGAAGTGAAGCTAGAGAGCTAGGGAATGAGATCAGGGAGGAAGGAGGATATGCGAATAAGAAATCGCGGAGAAACTAGAGACCCCGATGGAAGAGAGAGAGAGCACAGAGGTGCGAGAGATAGAGAAAGAAAAGTAGAGAACATTCAAATGTTCGGAAGGGAGAGAGGATGAGATAAACAAGTTACGAAAGAGATTGAGAATGGGAAGAAGGATGATCGGAAGAAAGAAATTCGAGGGAGAGAAAATTGCAGGAGTTTCAACGGAGATCGAAAGAAAGAGAGTAGAGATAGAGGGAGGAATCGAGAAAGCTATCTGGAGATTCAGGCGGAAAGAAATGACATTTCGAGAAAAATAAAAAAGACGGAACAAGAAGCGACGATTTCAGCAGAAAATAACATGAAGAAGGCGATCGAAGCGGAATAGATGAGAGAAGGTGAGAGAGAGAAAATAGGGTGGAGAAGAGGATTCGACGAGGGCTAGATAGAGAGAGACAAAAAAATGTGATGGCACAGAAGAAGGGAGAAGAGAGGTTGGTCTGGAAGAGAGAAAACGACAGCGATGTTGAGAAAAGAAAATGTGAGAACAGGGAAGAAGCCGGAGAGTGCGAGAAAATCTTAGAGGGAGGAAGAAATTTTAAAAGAGAGACAAAGAAGGGTTGAATCGGTGGGAAAGAGAGAAATTGATAGTGGAAGGAGGAGAGATTAAGCAAGCCGAAACGGAGAGAATGCTGAGATCGGGATCGGTAGAGAGTGTGGAAGAGGGAGAGAGAATCGAAACAAACAACATCAATAACCTGAGAATATTCCTTACATCTTCCCGACGGGAAGAATGCTAGCCAAAAAAAATAAAATTACAAGAACCCTAAGAGAGAGAAATAACAGCGAGGAAGGAGGAAGAAGAAAACAACAAAAGAAGAGGAAGAAGAAGCTCCCGAGAAAGCTTTTCCCCCTTTTATTCTCCGGAGTCTCCACTTCGGGTGGGCTCACATTGTTTGACCGGATTTTGCAATTACTTGTCTTGGACAGCCCACTAAGCCCTTTATACACTTCTATTAGAGAATCTTGCCATTCTTCTTGTAAACTTCCTGAAAATGAAAAGGCAAAATTTATGTAAAATAAATTCCTCTCAATACACTAATATTCTAGAAACTTCAAGTTGTGAGATAGTAGAGGAGATGTTGTGTTTAAGAGTTTAATAGAGTTACATAAGAGCAATTCATAGGTGCTTATAACTATATTTTATGTTCTTATCACGCGCGCGCCACCTGCCTGCAGAGCCTTAGTGCGCATCCTAAGTGTACCATGCCCCTGCGCCCTTGTTCGCGTACATCTACACCAGCCTCCACGCGCCCAGCTCCTGCTTCTAAAAATTCCGCACTCGTGCCGCCAACCAGCAGATATCGGATTACTGACTGCTCCCAGATTTGCTTCGGCCACGATTGTCCGCTCTCCACATATGCGCCTTGCTCGCCGACGTTCGGCTTTGCTCCTGTCAGTCCCTGCCTATCACGACTCACCGGACTCACAGTCCTGAAGGTTAGCTCAGATTCCCCCCTGGTGTAATAGGACCCCCGTCGCCACCAAGACACCATACCACGGCGCCGGAGGAGCCCTTTTGCGCGCGCAAATCTATCCGCTTATCTTTATTTCTTTATTATGAACTTTTGATCCGCAAGTGTTTAAGAGGGTCCTCGTTTATTTCTTCTCTCCCTTTTAGGCTTCCACGTGAGTTCTTCCCTTTTTGGGATCCCATTCATGAAGCCCATCCTTCTTTGTGAACCTTATTTCTTTCTATGAGCATGTTAGGTCTGGGTTGTAGGCCTCAAGTGGGCCCTTTCCCCTCTCGACCCATTATGGGCTCTATAAGAGGGGAAGGGATCCCCCCACAAACCCTAACCGTCATTTGAGAAAAGAAAGGAGTTTCCTCCATCTCGAGTGGCTGCTCAAGGAAGGCCAGGAGAGGAGTCCAACCGCCGCCGCCGTCGCCGCTGCCGCCGCGATGACCGCCGCAACTCCTTGCCCCGACCATGAGTTCTTCACCATGGTCGCCGCCGGCTCCATCGTCTCCAAGCTGCCGTCGCCGCCGCCCTTGCGCCACCGCCAACGTCGCCACTGGACCTCTGCGCTGCCCGCTTCTGCAGCTCCTCCTCCTGCCTGTCATCCTCCTCACATTCCGCTCTACCTTTCCTCCCCGAGGTCACCCTTCCGTTCCCCCTCCACGATCCTCCCCGCTCACCCTCCCAAAATCTCCACCGTCTCCCTCTTAGGCAAGCCTCCGACCACTCCCCTCGTTCCCGGCCCCATCCTCTCCAGCTCTCCCTTCTCCCACCTTTCGCAATTCCCGTCTCCCCTCCCACTCCCGAACCTGCTTCACCCTGCAACCTCTCCTCCCGACACCCCTGCATTCGAGTGCCCAACTTCCTTCCCTCTCCGATTTTCCCCTATTTTTGTTCGCCCCTTCCGAATCGCGATCCTGCTCTCCCTCCTCACCCCGACTTCCCAAGTTCCTGCCCGCCTTCCCCTGTGATTCCCTGATATTCCTTCCTCCCTACCCAATTCCTCACCCCACAACATCGCCCACTTCTTCCCCACGATCCGCCGATCCCCTTCCTGAAATCCCCTCCCCAGTTGCGACTTCCCTTTGACGCCCCCCACCTCCTCCCTCTCTCTCCCCATTACTCCGTTTCCTCCCCGCGCGCCCTCACCGATCGATTCACGATATCGACCGCCAATCGAACGCCCATCCACAATTGCCCCTCCCTTGCCTACAACCGGAACCGATACCTCCGAATTCATGCCAGAAATCACAATTTTGAGAATTCGCGACGTCCCGAATTCACGGATTCCTACTCAAGCACGAATTCTTGAATTCATAGCATCACGCCCCCCCTATCCTGTCAATTCACCCCTCATCACCTTGCATCTTCAACTTCGGAACCCAGCCGAAGTGCAACCTCTCACCCTGCCAACTGCAACCTCTCACCCTACTGAAATTGCTTATCGCCCTTGCGATTTCAACCCTCCCCCTGCCACTCTCGCACACCTTGCTTCCCCAATTCCGTACAGCCACCGACTTCGCACCCCTCTCTTCTTCCCCTTTCAGAAACGTGAACTCATCCCCTCTCCGCGGAAATTCGAGCCCAAGCCTCCCGAATTTCTTGTCGCTCTACCTCTCCCTATTCTGTCTTGCAATCATTCTCCCGTCATCCAGCCTTCACCTCCACTCCCACGAATTCTGCTCGCCGCCCATCCAGCCCAGTCCTGTTGCCTTCACCGACGTCCTAGGCAAATGGGAGACCAGGTTATGGTTAGGATGAGGCCCGAGCGTTATGCTCCTGGCACTGCTACGAAGCTCTATGCTCGTAGCGCCAGCCTGTTTTGGTTCCTTTCCCGGATACGCAGGAACGCCTATGTCATCGACGTCCCTCCTTTGAGGGGGATAAGCTCCATGCTCTACATGACAGATCTGACTTCGCACCCAGCTTCACCTCCTTCATCTCACGTTGAGCCTTCACCTACCGGCCCATTCTCTGAGAGAGAGTTTGTCTTAAAGTCCACTTCCCCAGCAATACTACCCAATTGGGACGAGCGAGTTGAGGAGATCCTTCGGGAGGTAATTGACTTTTCAGGGGACGGAGTTTCGTGGAGATTCCTAGTGCACTGGCCAGGCCGACCACCAGAGGACGATGCATGGATCTCAGAGACTGACCTAGAGCGACTACGATCAGATATTTGGGAGGCCCTACCGTCTTCCTCAGCCAACTCGTCCGAGCCGAGTTCTTCTCACCCCAAGAGGATTGATGGCGAGCGGGACCTATCGCAACCATTGCAGGAGACATCGACGACACGAGTTCAGTGTATCTTACCGTTATTTTATTTTTGTATTTCCTTTCTAAAATTTTGGGCCCTTTTGTGTTTAGTGGACCCAATTATTGTCTCTCTCTATCTTTTCTTTTATTTCCCCTCTTAGGGTTCATTGGGCCTTTTCTTTTGGACCCAAATGACCCCTAAGTTCATGTGTGTGTGTTGGTCATTTTACAGCTTTCTTTTGGTTTGGGCCTCAAGTGGGCTTCCGCTCCCTTAGGCCCATTACAGGTCCTATTTAAAGGAGCGAGAACCCCCCCCCCCCCAAAACCTCAAGTGGGCTTCCCGCTCTCGATTGCGGCCAACCCTCCGATCAGAAGTTCGCGCGCCAACGATACCTTTGCCGTATCGTGATTATCATTCCCCCCCCCCCAGCCAACCGCGATAGGGAACCTCTATGATGCTGCGAAGAGGAGAGAAGACCCCCTCTTGAGCCCCTCGGGAGGTTCATCGTCCCCTCTCCCTGAGAAATCTTTCGTCATGAGCCTCTCACCGCCGGTCGGACGAAGTCGGGAGAAGGAGGAAAGAAAGTCCGCAGACTACCCTCTCCCTTCCAAGTGCACACGTCGCGCTCCTCCTGATTATGTTCGCAATTCGCGCGCCTCCCTCTTGAGCGCGCTCCCGGTGACCCTCCGCATTGCGCTCACAAGTTGCGCGTCTCCCGCTTGAGCGCGTTCTCGGTAACCCTCATGATCGCGCTTTCCCCGTCTGCAAGGCTCCTAGTGGCGCCCCCCCCCCCCCCTGTTAAATGAAGCACCCAGTTCAGTGATACGGTTACCAGCAAACTGAAGAAATGTAACGGTCGCCGCTAACGTGGACAAATTATCGTGTACAGGTGGACGAATGAAGACGCGCATAAGTGAAAGGGTACTAATGTACTTTAACCTACATGTTCGACGTGTTCGACGAAAGTTACCGTTACAACGGTAACTTTCTAAAGATTAGAAAGTTGAAATCTTTCGGCTATATATATAGCCATTGTAGTTGACACAAGGATTAATCATTGACAAAGGCAATACTCATTCTCTTTCTTATTCTCTTTCTGTTCTCGGTTCTCAGTCTCTGTCTTCTTCTCAGCTATCTTCTCAGTTCTTACATGGTATCAGAGCCATTAGCCCCACGACATTAAGTCATTTATCCAAGAGATAGTCTCATGGCAACTCCAAGCAACTCGGTTGATGAAGCTTCCTCTTCTTCCTCGGAAATCGCTGTCGTCCCTCACGTTGCTATTGCCAACATAAATCCTGCAGGTTTGACTATTTCTCTCAAACTTAGCAGAGATAATTTTCTTTTATGGAAAACACAGTTGCTGCTAGTGCTTGCAGCATATGATCTTGTAGCCTTAGTTGATCAAGATCCTCCTATGGTGTCTCATGTGGATAAAGATGGCAGGATCTGCCCAAATCCTGCATACAAAACGTGGTTTAAAAATGATCAAGTTGTTCTTGCAATCATTACATCTTCTTTGTCCGAATCTGTTCTCCCAATACTTGTGGGCAAAAACACAGCAAGAGAAGCATGGGAAGCCATAAATAGAAATTTTGCTGGCAAGTCCAAATCAAGAATAATGGAATTACAAACACGGCTACATAATCTTCGAAAAGATACTATGACAGTAGATGATTATGTACAACTCGTTCGCTCTCTTGGAGATGAGCTACGGGTAAGTGGTAGTATGATGAATGAACATGATGTAGGATAATCTAGAAGAGGTATCTAAATCCTACAATATGGGGAGGATCTATGAAATGATATCACTATGAAAAGAGATTAGGAGATTAGTAAGAAGATAGTGGGATATAATTCAAGAGTATAGGGTGATATGATGAGTTAGTAGAGATGATAATATAATAATATAATTTAAAATATCAAGAGGAGATGTAACCGGTGAATAGGTGATATATTATAATATGGAAATAGAGAGAGAGCGACGGTAATAGGTCTGAGATGGAAGAGAAATCGGAGAAGGGTCAGATGTTGGACTTACGGATTTCAGGATACGAAATATTATTCATGTAAATGATCGAGGATGTTACCTGATCGGTGACGATGAAGAAGATGCTTCCGAAATCACCAAACGACCAGGAATTTCCTCGGAATGCGTCAGACGTAAGTTGCGTGAAAGCGAAAAGAATGGAGGGAGAATAGAAGGAGGATAGAACTCGGAATGAATAAGATGCGGGAGAGGAAAGATGGAGATACTGGGAGGCACTGAAGAACACAAAGGGTAAGCATACCCAAAGGTAACCAAGTAACCAGTTTATCAATA
>CM044116.1:10530700-10546273 GCA_024174645.1 Lemna minuta
GGAACTGAGGATGACTAGGGATAGTCGGTCAAACCTAATCTACGAGTAGGCGAGTCCTAGACCCTAAGTAAGAGTCCAAACCTAAACCTAAGTACAGGCAGGCGTGCCGATCAGCGGAGTCGACTCCGGGGTGACCCGGGAAACTCGCGATGATGGGTAGGGTGAGATCCTCTCAATCCACGTCCGGAGGCGTGGAAGTCGCTCGTCGTGGAGTAGCCGGGAGGCTGCAGCCCACGCTCGGTGTCGGACCTGACGTACGCGTCAGAAGTCTCGAACCTATAGTCGTACTATCCAATCTACGTCGTCCGACGGCGGTGGAGACGAGTGAAAGGAAACACTTCAAAAAGTAATTAACTTTGAAAGAGGGTGTGGAAGCTAATCTGCGGGGCGCGAGCCCGGTCGATCGTGACGATGGAGGCCGTTCGTACGCAGCACAGGCGGATGGCAAAGGGGAAAAGCGAATCGGCGATGTCGTGGACGCGGCGAAGCTTCGGTGTGGGAGGATACCGGCGGGCACAGGTTTGGTCCAAGAGAGTGACCGTGGATTGACCGGCGTCGTCGGCAAGAGGTGCGCAGTGAGGCGTCAGGCTGGGTGATATGGACGGGAAGCAGGGCCAGTTGTAATCGGAGCGGGTGCTGATGAGATTGAGGAAGGGCACAACTCAACCAGGAAGTTATGTCTCGAACACTCGCAGGTGTATGCGGGAGTCAACTCTCGTCAACGCAGGGGATTGTCAGGGAAAGGAGACGTATGAGCGCTGGGTGATGCTCATCGGCAGCAGGCGGGTACAAGAAGAGCGCGCGGGGTGCACGCGGCGAGCGTGAGATAATCTCGCAGGCGAGCTTGGGCGAAATCGTGCACGAGGATCGTAGTTGGCAGGTCGCGTTCGGGAAAATGTAAGAGGGGAGGGGGAAAAAAAAGGGGGGGGGCCGCGTGAATAACGGATTAATTTGGGAGCGGGTGGAAAAGAGGGGATGGAGGGATTCCCACGGATCTTCCGGAGTGGAGTCCGTTCCGGCACGCATGCGGCGGAGGGCGAACGACGCAGTGGAATTCGGCTGGGCGGGAGAGGGAAGTTGGGTGAAATTAAGAGTGGGGGTGGGAGAAGACTGGACTGTGTCGAGTTCGTGGGAAAAAGGGAGAATGTACGGTACTGGTGAGGAGGATCACGATTGGCGGATGGCGGAAGTGGAAATGGTAGGTGAGGCGTCGGACTCGCGGCGGGAAACTGATGGGGGACAGTGGATGTCAGGGGTGGCCTGAGCGTCGGATTGCGTTCCGTAGAGGGAAAATGAGGACGGCGGAGGTCAGGGGTGGTGCGGATGGCCGTGACTTGGGGGGGGGGGGGTGACAGGAGAAATTGGAGGGGAAGGGGAAGATCGACCGGATGGGTTTCCGTCCCGTGTCGGGTTGAGAAGAGGAGGAGAGGTAATTCTGGAAAGAGAATTCGGGCAGGGGAGGGGTGATGGTCGACTTTGGGAAGAGAGAGAGGCAGAAATTTCGCGATTTGCGAGATCGCGTTTCAGCGCGGTCGCGTTTCCGCAGGAGGAGAGATGATGAGTCGACGGGGAAGGGGCGTTGGTCGTCGGATGTTTCTGCGGAAATGGGGGATCGGGGAAACGGGGTTGCAGGCGGCTGACGGAGACGGGCGCGGGGAGGAAGGGGAATTTCGGTTAGTGAGGGGTTGACAGAGACGGAAGCTGCGGGAGTTGGAGGGGAAGGGCTGGAGACGGTGGTGGTGATGGTGTTGTTCACCGGAAGGGGAGCTTGAGGGATGAGGGAGGAGGATGATTGGGATGGGGAAAATCGGGAGGTCCGTGGAGGGGATGTGCGCAGTGGGACTGAGGATGTTCGGCTGGAGGTGGAGCAACAGAGGGATTCGGGGAGGAGGATGACCAGCGAGGGGGAAGGTGCGTTGGGGAGGTGGGAGACCTCACCGGAGATGGAGCTGGAGGTGGAGATGGAGGGGATGGCGGCACGGCAGTCCGGAGGCGGCGGCGGCCTGAGGCGGCGGCGGCGGCGGCGGCTTGAGGATGGCGGCGTCGCGATGACAGTGGAGTAGAACCGTGGCCGGGGCAAGGAGTGGCGGCTGTCGTCGCGGCGGCGGCAGCGGCGGCACGGAGGCGTGCGGCGGCGGCGGTTGGACTCCTTCCCTGACCTTCCTTGAGCAGCCACTTGAGAGGGAGATCACTCCTTTCTTTCTTCAAATGACGGCTAGGGTTTGTGGGGGGGTCCCTTCCCCTCTTATAGAGCCCATAATGGGCCGAGAGGGGAAAGGGCCCACTTGAGGCCCACAACCCACACCTAACATACTCATAGAAAGAAATAAGGTTCACAAAGAAGGATGGGCTTCACAAATGGGATCCCAAAAAGGGAAGAACCCACCCGGAAGCCTAAAGGGAGAGAAGAAATAAACGAGGACCCGCTTAAACACGTGCGGGTCAAAAGTTCATAATAAAGAAATAAAGAAATAAAGATAAGCGGATAGATCCGCGCGCGCAAAAGGGCTCCTCCGGCGCCGTGGTATCGTGTCTTGGTGGCGACGGGGGTCGTACGCCACCACATTGCCATCTCTTTCTCTATCACCATCCAATCCAATTGCCATTACTCCTCCTACTTCACCTCCTCAAAAGCTAAAAGCAATAGCAGATATTTACGCTCAGACACAGCCCGTCAAACTCAGCACTCACCATCCTCTGCCAACTTGCTTCCTATCCTCTAAAGTTCCTCATGTAGAACCATCCACTCATATTCAAGCATTGCAAGATCCACATTGGACACAAGCAATGCACACTGAATACCAAGCCTTAATAGACAACGATACATGGTCACTTGTCCCGCAAAATGAAACTATGAACATCATTGGGTGTCGATGGATTTTTAAATTGAAATTTAAATCTGATGGCTCCATCGATCACTATAAAGCACGGTTGGTAGCTAAAGGCTATGCACAAGAAGATGGTTTTGACTACATGGACACCTTTAGCCCTGTCGTCAAAATCACCACTGTCCGATTACTCCTCTCTATTGCTATTAGTCAACAGTGGCATATTCACCAATTGGACGTCTCTAATGCGTTTCTACATGGCGATCTCACTGAACAACTTTACATGAGTCAACCACCGGGATTTATTAACTCACAGTTTCCCAATTTTGTTTGCAAATTAAAAAAATCTTTGTATGGTTTAAAACAAGCACCTCGAGAATGGTTTAAAAAATTATCCTTATATTTAATTTCTATTGGTTTTCAAGGCTCTAAGACTGATTCCTCCTTATTCTTTAAATATCACAATTCTACTCCCTATTTTTTCTTAATTTACGTAGATGATATTCTCTTAATTAGTCCTGATCACACTGGCATCACTACCATTATATCTCTTCTAAAGAAGGTTTTTACCATGAAAGACTTAGGATCAGCGAATTTCTTTCTCGGGATTGAATTACTTAAAACATCTACAGGTTATTTTCTTTCTCAATCACGTTATGCAATCTCTATCTTAAAAAAATTGAACATGGAGAATACTAAACCTGTTTCTAACCCCTGCTCATTCTCCGAAACTCCCACTAGTCATTACTCGGTTGATCCCACTCTTTATCGTAGTACAGTAGGTGCTCTTCAATATCTTACTATCACAAGACCTGACATATCCTTTGCGGTTAATCGTGCCTGTCAATCTATGCATAATCCCTCTCCTCTCGATTGGCAACGAGTTAAACATCTTTTACGCTATCTCAAGGGGACAATTTCTGACAGTTTATATTACTCATCACAATCTAATCTCGCTCTTGAGGTCTTTAGTGACGCAGATTGGGCAAGTTCTCCTCTCGATCGACGTTCTACAGGAGCGTATCTTGTCTTCCTTGGGCGTAACCTTATTTCATGGAGCTCTCGAAAGCAACGGACGGTTGCACGATCCAGCACTGAGGCTGAATACAAAGCAGTCGCCGATGCAACTGCCGAACTCATTTGGATTAAGTCTCTCCTTCACGAACATTATTTCCAGCTCTCCACTACTCCGGTTCTATGGTGCGACAATGTTGGAGCTACATATTTGGCAGCAAATCCCGTATTTCATGCTCGGACTAAACATGTCGAGATTGACTATCATTTTGTTCGCGAGCAAGTCAATTCACATCAGCTTCGTATTGGGTACCTATCCACCAAAGATCAAGCTGCGGATATTCTCACAAAACCATTACCAAAAGGTCGCTTCCTTCAACTGAAGTCCAAGCTCACCGTTCGCCCCACGCTGAGCTTGTGGGAGGGTGTTAAATGAAGCACCCGGTTCGATGATACGGTTACCAGCAAATCGAAGAAATGTAACGGTGCCGCTAACGTGGACAAATTATCGTGTACAGGTGGACGAATGAAGACGCGCATAAGTGAAAGGGTACTAATGTACTTTAACCTACATGTTCGACGTGTTCGACGAAAAGTTACAGATTACAACGGTAACTTTCTAAAGATTAGAAAGTTGAAATCTTTCGGCTATATATATAGCCATTGTAGTTGACACAAGGATTAATCATTGACAAAGGCAATACTCATTCTCTTTCTTATTCTCTTTCTGTTCTCGGTTCTCAGTCTTTGTCTTCTTCTCAGCTATCTTCTCAGTTCTTACACCCCCCCCTTCTTGACCGCGCGTCGGCTCTCACCTGCCCGCGAGTGTGCCATTTTGGCCTACGTGCGTGCTTCCAGCGCTTGACATTTCCGTGCACCCCCTTTGCGCCCCACACGCCATGTTCTCGTCAATGAACATGCCCAACCCGGTACTCACACGCGCCCTCCGCCTACTGCGTCTCCGTGGGCGCCACCTGCCTGCGGAGCCTTAGTGCGCGTCCTCCGTGCACCACGCCCCTACGCCCTTGTTCGCGTACATCGGCACCAGCCTCCACACGCCCAGCTCTTGCTTCTAGAAATTCCGCACTCGTGCCGCCAACCAGCAGATATCAGATTACTGACTGCTCCCAGAGTTGCTTCGGCCACGATTGTCCACTCTCCACATCTGCGCCTTGCTCGCCGATGTTCAGCTCTGCTCTTGCCAGTTCCCACCTGTCACGACTCAACGAACTCACAGTCCGAAAGGTTAGCTTCGATTCCTCCCACTCTAGTTTAATTATCTTTCAAAGTTTTCCCTACTCTCGTCTCCACCGCCGTCGGACAAACATAAGTAGGGTAGAACAAACTTGTAGGGTTGAGACTCCTGGCGTGAACATCAAGCCCAATACTGAACGTGAGCTGCAGCCTTCGGCTACTCCACGACAAGCGACTCCGTGGCTCCGGACGTGGATCGAGAGGGTCTTCCCCTACCCATCATCGCGAGTCTTCCCGGGTCACCCGGTATTAGCTTCGTTGATTGGCACGCCTACGTGTACTTAGCTTAGGTGATCAACTTAGAGTCTTAGGTTTCACACACCCTTATCGGATCGGGCCGATGGCCCTTCCACCGGTCTTCACCATTAATTGATCAGGTACGAGGGTTCATACCCCTTGTCCTGCATCACACGTACCCCAACGTTCAGCACTCCGGGAATCTCTGGTACCACGATCATGCCCTAGGGCTGATTCCGACAAATCTTCTGGCTGGGCTTCTCGGGCCTTACACTCTTCGGTGTTGGAAATCAATCTTGAATAACAGCAATGATAAATTACCGGAAGCATTTCCGGAATCAACTTATCACTGTTTTTCTTTGTTACTAAAATACGACACGGATGTCTTATTATAAGATAGCACTACGTGCGTCTGCAGATTTGTACTGAGCACTCAATAGTATTCTCAATATACTAAACTTTGTTTTCCTTCTCTCTTCCTCTCCATCTTGATCTTGTGAGCATTATTCTCTTGAGAGTGTGAGGATCGTTCTCTGTTATCTTTCAATTCGTATCAGAGCAACGTTCTGATCCTGCCGGTCGACGACAATACCACGATGAAGAGAAAATTCTCTAGAACTCACTGTGACAGCAGCTCAGAAAGGACTGCATGAACCCACGCAAATTCTCATGTTTCCTACTTTGAACAAGTCAAACTATCAACTTTGGGCAATGCGGATGCGCTTGCACCTCGAAGGTCTTGAATTATTGGATGTCATCGAATCAGAAACTGCTCCAAGAAAGAAGGATCGGCAAGCGATGTCAATTATGTTCAGCACCACCCAAGAGCTAGACAAAACTGCCAAGCAAACCTGGGAAAGCCTAAAGACCAAGAACAGTGGCATATCCCGGCTATGCAAGGCAAGATTTCAATCACTAAAAAGAGATTACGAAACTCTTTTTATGGAAGACAACAAGATGATTTTGGATTATTTCGGTAAACTTTCACGGATTGTGGTTGAAATGAGGGGATTGGGAGAGAAGATAGCAAACAGTGAGGTTGCAGCAAAACTCCTCCGACCTGTTGCTGGAAAATTTGACTCCATTACCTGTTCAATCAAGCAATTCCAAGATGTCAAAAACCTTACAGTTGATGAAGTACTCGGATCGCTGAAGATCCACGAAGATAAGTTGAAGGATAGGTCTGTGAAGAGAGAAGAGAAGGCTCTTCTTGCTCGGGCACTTGGAAAGCTGAAAAAGAAAGAGGATGAATCCTCCCACGACAGAGGAAGAGGAAGGGGAAGAAATAGAGGAAGAGGGCGTGGTCAGTCCTCATACTCTAAGGATGACTCTAAAGATGAAGATGAACATAAGCCTCAAGACAAATCAAAGATTACTTGTTACAACTGCCAGAAGCTTGGACACTACTCAAATGAAATCAAACTTCCAAAGAAGAACAAACCAAAGAAGGATAAAGAGAAATTAAACCTAGTAGAAGAAGACAAGGTCGAAACTACTCTCCTCATGGCAATAGAAGAGACTGATAATGACATACTCTTGCAAGGTATCGTCCAAAGTGAGCTTGAAGAAGGTCTTTGGTATCTTGACACAGGCGCTACCAGCCACATGACTGGTAAGAAGAACTTATTTTATGAATTAGATGAATCTTATAAAGGAAATGTGAGATTCGGGGATTGATAACATGCTATTTTTACATTAATTTACATGATTATTAATGCAATTAAAGCTATTAATCATTCTAATTATATGCATGTTATCATATTTTAAGTATATGTCTATCATTTTTGTATTATTTCATGTTATGATCTTAAAATATACTCATTTATGGATTATTATACATAATTAAACATTATAATCTTTAATCCTAATTATAATTGAGATCATAATCATGTTTTGAGAATGAAAATATAAAAGAAAACATCTTTATTTACATTGATGTATTTTTATAAACTTATTTTATATAATACATAAATGTACAAAATTAATTAAAATTTATTCTATTATTATTTCAATAATTTGGCTTTTTATAATGATAGATTATTCAATTTCGAATCCAAAAAAATAAATTTGACTTAATTTGGAGTTATATTTTGAAAGTTATGATTTTTCCAATTTTTAGGAATTTTCTGAAATTTTTCTGAATTTATTTAGATTTATTTTCGATTTTTAAACTATTTAAATTAATAAAAAATCACGAAAAAGGAATTATTTTGACGCGCATACACGTGGATGCGACGTGGCACTCGAGGCCACGTGGACACACGCGAGCGCTTGCGTGGCGCGGAGGTGACACGTGGATGTAATTTATATTTATCGTATATATAGTTTTATAATAAATATATAGGTCTTCCGATTATCGGAAGACAAATTATTAACCCTCTTATTTGCCTCACATAATATACGCGTTACCTTCCCTTCTTTTTCTCCGTGTGGGACTAAAGTCCCATCGCTTTCTTTGATTGTAGGACACGCGGCACTATGTGGAGCGTATGATGATATTCGCAATGATCACGTGGCGTCGATGCGGTGGACACGATGTGCACCAGATCAAGATCAACGCACGTGCCTAATTATTCACTTGAGTGAATAAATCACAGCCGTCGATCACATTCATTATAACGGCTGAGATTAATCGACGCAGATGAACTTCCGATCAATCTTAACCGCAAGATCAAGATCCAACGTCGATCAAGTGAAGTGTCGCTTTGATCAAACGACGTACGATCTGAGCCATCCATCGCGAAGCGCCTGCATCTAACGACTGCGATCACATTTCATCCTTATAAAAACCGTTCTTCGAGGCGGAAGAACGAGTTCGCGATTCTTCATCAAATTCTCCATGTTTACTTCACCAATTCGCGTGTCGTTTGTTCGAGAATGTTCGCAACTCATTTCCGCTTCTATTGAGTATTTAAATTAAAACTTTGATTGAAAGAGTTGGAAGAAATTAAGTCTTGAACTGCACTTTCATCTTCGAAAATTTCGGAATGAAAAGCCTTGCATCCGGCGATTAATTGGATCATTTCGAAGACTAATTTGGGTTAGATTGTTTGTTTTCATCTTAATCTTTCATCATTTAGTGTTAATTTTACTTTTAGCATCGTAGATTAAGTTTAATTTTGGTTTAATTTCGGTTTTAAATCATTTCGCGATACGAATTTTTCACCTAACTTTAAACCTTGATTACTCTTCGAATTCTTATCCAAATCATCTGATTTTGATTCCGCGGATTCAAAATTGAGTATCTTTCTTAATATCATAAATTCCCTAATTTCTAACCTCATTTTGTCATCCGATTTGACCGAATTTCAAAGATATCTCTCAAATTTCCCTAATTCTCCGTGGATTCGACCCTTTATTACCATTATACTAATTAATTATATTGATTAATCATAAATTGATAAGTTTAGGACTTTGTTTTGACACTGAATTGTATGTAATGAACGACCATACGATTTAGTTTCGTCAGGGATGACTCAAGAATCATAATAGAAGGAAGAGGGAAGATTCTACTGAATTGTAAAGGAGATACCCAAATCACACTCATGAATGTGATCTACACACCCAATATGAAGGCCAACATATTGAATCTTTGCTGCTTGGATGAGCAAGGCTGCCAAATCACACTTGGAAAAGGTATACTAACAATAAGAGATGAGAATGGCAGGCTATTGACCAGAATCAAGAGAAGCTCAGGTCGGTTATACCTCCTAAAACTTTATACTATGGAGAATTGTCTTCAAGTTAGTGAAGATGCAACTTTGAAATGGCATCAGAGGTATGGACATCTTAACTTTGATTCTCTCATATCATTATCATCCAAAATATGGTAAGAGGTTTACCAATTAGGCATAAAGTTAACAAGTTATGTCATAACTATGTTCACTCCAAGAAAATCAAATCATCTTTCCCTTCTCAGTCAAGCTACAGGGCAGAAAAGCCTTTAGAATTGATCCATGCTGACTTATGTGGACCAATAGAACCGGAAACCTTGGGAGGAAGTAAGTACTTTCTTCTCATTGTTGATGACTGCACACGGATCATGTGGACTTCTATGTTAAGACAAAAGTCTGATGCACTTGAAGCTTTCCAAAGATTTCAAGTGGCTGCTGAGTTCGAAAGTTCACTGAAGATCAAGACTTTGAGGACTAATCATGGAGGTGAGTTTAATTCAAATGCTTTCTCTGATTTCTACTTATAGAGTGGAATTAAAAGACAACTATCATCACCCTATTGACCTCAGCAGAATGGGGTAGTTGAGAGGAGAAATAGAATCATACTTAATATGGTTCGAAGCATGCTTAAAGAAAAACATTTATCTCATGTTTTCTGGGGAGAAGCAGTAAACACATCAGTCTACCTACTAACCAAAAGCCCAACAAAGAGTTTAGAAGGTAAAACTCATTATGAAGCTTGGACTGGAATCAAACCTAATGTGGATCACCTAAGAGTGTTTGGGTGTCTTGCACATGTAAAGACTGTCTCAAGTAATCTGAAGAAGCTTGAAGAAAGAAGCAAACTGGTGGCGTACGACCCCCGTCGCCACCAAGGCATGACACTACGGCGCCGGTGGAGCCGACACCTACGCGCGTCCAGCCCCTCGAACAGGCGAAGACGAAGGATCCCGAGTTTCACTACACCAAGTGAGGCCCTCTTCTCGCCACGACACATTTCGTAGAGCTCGCGCGCGTGGAGCTATCTTTTCCGTTTTATTATGACTTCATTAGCCCGCACGTGTTTAAGCGGGCCTTTGCATGTCTTTCTCTCTCTCTTTAGGCCTTTGGGTGGGTTTCCCTTTGTTTCGGGACCCTAGCCTAAGGCCCTTTCCCTTTTTGTGAACCTTTATTCTATTTCTATGAGTATGGGTGTGGGTTGTGGGCCTCAAGTGGGCCCTTTGCTCTCTTGGCCCACCAAGGGCTCTATAAGAGGGGAAGGGACCACCCCACAAACCCTAGCCGTCATTTGAAGAAAGAAAGGAGTGAACTCCCTCTCAAGTGGCTGCTCAAGGAAGATCGGAGAAGAAGACCAACCGCCGCCTCCGCCGCCGCCGCCGCCGCCGCACGCCGTTGTGCCGCCGCCGCGCTCGCCGCCAAGACCGCCGCCTCTTCTTGCTTCCATCACGCATTATCCCGGTGGTTCACCGCCCAAGCCGCCGCCACTGCCGCCGCCTCAGGCCGCCGCTGCCGCCGCCGCTCAGGTTTGCTGTGCCACCATAACCCCACTCCAACTCCACCTCCATCGTCCCACTTCCACCTCCACTCTGTCCTCACGATCCGCCCTCCTTCCCGTAACCATCCTTCTCGAATTTTCTATCCTGCTACCTTTCTGCGATTCCCCTTCTTCCCCCATCCCAGATCTTTCCCCAACTCTCTCTCTCTCACCCGAACTCCTCCATCGGACATTCCCGATCAAACCGCCGCCCTACCGTCAACTCCCGCAGCCGCCACCTCTCCAAGTCCACTTTTACGTAGCCCCGCCCACCTGCAAAATCCTCACAAAAAAATCCCGCACTCCCCGCAAGGCTCCGCGCCCCACTCCGCCACGAGGACCGCCGCCCCCTGCCTCCCCCTCTGTTCGGCCGCCCGGTGCTCCCTCCCCGCTCCGGAATCGCCGCCTCGCCTTCCATCGCCGCGCGCCGCCCTGACCTCTGCAAAGAAAACCCTAGCCGACGAGGAGAGAAATGAACGATTCCCGCTGAGCCGACTCAGCGGGAATCGTTTCCCCTTCCCCCCTTCACTCAGCCGTCCGGTCCGGGTCGCCTGACTCACCCCGGACCGCCCCCGGGGCCGGCCCGAGCCAGACCGAACCAGCCGGGACCGATCCTGACCAGGCCAGGCCACCCCAGACCAACCCAGCCAGGCCAGTCCGGATTGCCCCAGGCCAGCTCCGGCCCAAACCGGTCCAGACCGGCCCGATCCCGACCGGTCCAGACCGCCAGGGCCGCCCAGCCGGTCCAGAGCCGGTCCAGACCGCCCGAACCGGCCCAGAACGGTCCAGACAGGCCCCGTAGCAGCCCAGAACCGGCCCAGACCGGCCCAGACCGCCCCGAACCGGCCCAGACCGCCCTGAACCAGCCCTGACCGCCCGAACCGGCCCAGGACGCCGCCCCCCCGCCTTCCCCGTGTTCGCTGCGACCCGTCCGGCCCGCCGCGACTCGTCATCGCCCGCCCCGCGCCGATCGCTCCTCCGCGCTCCCTCGCCGACTCGCCCCGGCGTCCGACATCGCTGCCGCGCCCGACAACCTCCCCCGCCCCGACCGACCGGGCTCGCGCCCCGCAGGTTAGGCATTCATCCCCCTTTCTCTTACTTTGAAGTCTATATTTCCTTCAGTACTTCCCGCACTTGTCTCCACCACCCTCGGACCTAGTTAGGCTGAGTGACGTCAGGGTACGGGATTGGGATCGTGGATTCGGCCGCCGGGTTGACGATCGAGCTTTCCCCGACGACCCGAGGCTTCTCTCTCCCCCCTGCATCGACGGATCTGGGGGGACTCCTGCTCCATCCTACTCGGCGTACCCCAGGAGCGCTGTGACGACGTGCCGGAAGGTTGGCTGCTTGCGGAGATCTTAGACATCATTGCATCATTTAGAGCACGTAGATCACCCCATCCATAGCTCCCCCTTAGAGGATATTAGCGCCGGACCGATTCACCCCCGTCGGTCCTGCATCACAAACCAATGGTGTTCATTGGTTACGAAAAAGGTAGCAAAGCATATAGAATTTATGATCCATTCACACGGAAAATACATCTCGCCAGAGATGTAATATTTGAAGAAGGTGTTAGATGGACTTGGGAAAATACTGAGGAAATACAGAAGAACACCCTTTACAACTCACCTTTCTTGTTTGAATATGCAGAAAGCTCATCAAATTTTGAGGAATCACAAACACAAGGTCATCCTAAACTTGAAGTAAATGATGTCTCATCCACTTCCACTACTTCCATCGAAGAAAGCAGACCAAGTAAGTTCAAAGAACTTTCTCAAATTTATTTTGAGACTCGACAAGAAGAAAATTCTGCAAATGAATCATGTCATCTTGCTGAAGATGAACCTATCTATGTCAAAGATGCACTAAAGAATCCAGATTGGAAGAGTGCAATGGATGACGAAATGAAGTCAATCATGAAGAATGAAACATGGAAACTAGTTTCACCACCCAAAGACTGCAAACCTATTGGATTAAAATGGTATTCAAAATCAAGAGAGATCAAAATAATCAAATTCAGAAATACAAGGCTCATCTGGTGGTAAAGGGATATGCACAGAGACAAGGGAAAGATTATGATGAAGTGTTTGCCCCAGTAGGTAGAATAGAGACCATTCAGATTATTCTAGCAATCTCTGTCCAATTTGGATGGTTGGTCTATCATCTAGATGTGAAGACTGCTTTCCTAAATGGAGAGATCTCAAAAGAAATCTATGTTCAACAACTTGAAGTTTATGAGGACTCAAAGAGGAGAAATGATGTATACAAACTTCACAAAGCTCTCTATGGTCTTAAACAGGCACCTAGAGCATGGTATTTTAAGCTTGATAAAAGCTAAACTACACTTGGACTTAAGAAGAGTGAATATGAACCTGCAATCTACTACAAAAACTCCAATGAATGAGCATGATAGTTGGTGTATATGTTGATGATCTACTGCTAACATGGTCAGATGAAGAAAACTTAAGAAAATTCAAGTTAGAACTGATGACACTATTTGAGATGACAGATCTCTGGCTCCTCTCAACCTATTTGGGCAATTTCTTTAAAGGGGAAATTTCAAGAAAAAGGGGAAATTTCTTTGAATCAAAGAGCATTTGCAAAACATCTACTCGAAGATCAAAAAATGTTGGATAGCAATCCATCAAACTCTCCTCTTGAACAGAAGATCAAACTCAGTGAAACAAAAAACTCAGAAAAGATATGTACAAAAGTATACAGAAGTTTACTTGGAAAATTGTGTTATCTCACTCATACGAGACCTGATTTAATGTTCAGTGTTGGTCTTCTTAGCCGTTTCATGGGGACTCCCTCAGTAGAGCATCTCAAAACAGCCAAACGCGTCATAAGGTATGTTAAAGGTACATTGAACTATGGGCTCAAGTACAAAGAAGTAAAGTCTTCGAATTAATCAGATATTCTGATAGTGACTACGTTGGAGATCATATAGACCGGAAGAGTACATCGGGTTCAATATTCTGTCTAGGTGAAAATTTAATCACATGGTCCTCTCAGAAACAAAAAACTATCACTTTATCTTCTTATGAAGCTGAGTATATTGCCTTAAATGTAACGAGCTGTCAAGCAGTTTGGTTGGCAGGATTAATCACCGAACTGACCAAGAAGAGTATGATGCTGGTGGACTTGTGTGTCGACAATTCCTCTGTGATTGAACTGGCTAAGAATCTTGCATTTCATAGCAGAACAAAGCACATTGATGTGCGATATCACTACATAACAATGACTGTAGAGAAGAAGTGGATAAAGCTCATGCATGCTCCCTCGGAAGAGCAACTTGTAGATATAATGACCAAAGCTCTTGGAAGGATCAAGTTTGTCTATCAAAGGTCTGAAATAAAAGTTGAGGATGTCGGAAAATATCTTCTTACTGTTTTTCTGGAATTTAACTTCCGGAATTAACTTCTTACTGTTTTTCTGTGTTACTAAAATACGACAATAGTATTCTCAATATACTAAACTTTGTTTTCTTTCTCTCTTCATCTCCATCTTGATCTTGTGAGCGTTATTCTCTCGAGAGTGTGAGGATAGTTCTCTGTTATCTTTCATTCGGAACCCTGCCCTAGACGCTAAGTTGAATCTCCCCTCCGGGCCCGACTTCGACCGCCAGATAGTCATCGCTGACCAGAGCTTCACCGCTGACAGCGCTCTGTACTTCAATGCCACCGGAGTCGACCCTTCAGTCCACCCGCAGTGGCACCTGGAGTTCTTCGAAGAAGTGATCACAGCTAATGGGAAGGCCTAGCCGTACATGAAGGTCCAAAGGCGGAAGTACCGGTTGAGGATTTTGAACGCAGGAAACGCTCGTTATCTAAGACTATCCTTCTCTACAGGCCTTTCCTTCAACGTGTTAGCATCGGACGCGTCCTATCTCTCCCAGCCGGTCGTCACTTCGAGTATTCTCCTGGCACCGTCGGAGATCGCGGATGTAGTTGTCAATTTCTCCAAGTCCAAAGCGGAGGAGATAGAGCTCGTGAACAACGCGCCGTATCCTTTCCCGGGAAGAGATGATACGGGCCCGCTCGACGACAAGGTGATGAGTTCATCGTCTTTCCCGGAAGCCCAAAACCATCCGATACATCAGATATCCCCCCGAAACTCGTCAGCTACTCGCCGACGTCATTGAAGCATGTGACAAAGACAAGGTACATAACGTTGTACGAAGAGATCAGCTGTTGGCTGCTGATCACCTCAAGAAACACCCTCTTAAGATGATGAGCACACTCATAATAGCACTCAAACACTCAAAGAGGAAGAAGAATGAGAAAAAAGAGATAAAATGCACGAAACCACTCAATAACACAAGAAGAACTCTCTGGAGGAAGAAAGGAAGGTACATAGATGCCTTTAGGGATGCTAGGATCCCTATTTATAGACTAGAAAGAATAAAAACCAAAAAATAAGCTCCCCTATTTTTCTGTCCCGTTGTTCTGCCGAGTGAGCATCGTGGCGCGTGAAAATCGGCGATTTTCACGTGCTAGTGTGCGCAGGATGCGCACACTATTCGCGCGGAGACCCCCCCTCCCGATTTAATCGTCGTGCGAAGTGGGAATAAACTCAACTCTCACATCAGCAACATAACGGGTGTGCCTATTCATTTGTACATCAACGGGTTGACGCTCCTGGATCCAGTGACGGAGACACCGAAATCTGGGACAACGGAGCTCTGGAACGTGATAAATCTGACAGAAGATAACCACCCGCTGCACATCCATTTGGCCTCACTTTAGGCGATCGAGGTGCAGAATCTGATGAAGCTGGAGACCTTCAAGAGCTGCATGGTGGAGAAAAAGGACGCCTTAAATTGCAACTTTAAAATCCACACGGCCGGCAACCTGATAAATGTCCCCGAATACGAGAAAACGTGGAAGAGTGCAGTAAAGGTAATGTCGGGAGCCATGAACAGCGTCATCGTTAAGTTCAACTTGGTCGATGGCAATAAGCCATTTCCTTTTGATGCTACGGCGGAGCCAGGCTACATCTACCATTGCCATGTGAGTTGTCTCCGTTCTTC